>CM071933.1:46375091-46495091 GCA_016081115.2 Rehmannia glutinosa | reverse complement strand
TTTCGTATTCACAGATTAGGGCTATCCCAACATAATTTGTTATTTTCATTAAACCTAGGGTTAGATAATACATCTCTGATTCATATCTAACCACCTGAATAAATTTAGTCCATGAATAATATCTTCTCTCGATCTCAATCATTCCCCCAAAACAATCAAAAGTTGATCAGACAATCAATTATCAAATAAAGCAATTCATTCAGGAAAATAAATCAATTAATCAATACTCATGCTTGTTTGTTTGAATCAAATCATCCTAACCCTAGAACAAAGAAATTAGCTCATGGATAAATTCATCAATTCAATTAAACAAGAGATAATAATCACAAACACCATCATGAAGTAATTAATATCAAAAGAAAATCAAATAGATAAATAAAGGTGGAGAAGAATTACACTTTTTCAAGTTGCAAAGACATCCCATACAGAAACCCTAGAACTCATGTGAAGAAGGAGAAGAAGAGAAAAGAGAGCAATCCAAAGTTTGTATCTAGCTTGAATGTGTCAAAATCTAAAGCCTAGACGCCCCCTTATATAGCCAAAGGCCTTAACAACTTGGAAGGAGTCCAAATCCTAAAAGAAGTCTACAAACAATCGAATGAAACCAGGTTTTAACGTTCAGTTTTTCTGTCACAGTCACCGAACGGCATGCTACTTCGCGAACAGCTAGGAGAACGGTCATCGAACGGCATTCTTCTTAGGGAACGACCATTGAACGGCCGTTCCTTTTATTTTTTCCCAAATGAACGGCTTCAACACGAACGACATTCTTCTTGGGGAACGGCCAGGGAACGGTCGTTCCCTTTATTTTCCAACTTGAACGTTCGCCTAGTTTCTTCCTTGTTTACTTGTCTTAGTCCACTCTTCGTTTCTTCTTCGTTCTACCTACCCTTTTCCACCAAAAACAAGCATAACACACACAAACATAGACTCAACAACAAAACACACAAACACACAAGCAAAAACACGAAATATACTATGAAAAATATAGAAATGAAATCAAAATCACCACACAAAACACACACAAAAACATGCAAAACAACTCCTCCACACTTAGCCTTTTGCTTGTCCTCAAGCAAATAATAATGTCAATAAACCCAATTAGAAATATTATGTCCAATTTGAGAATCAATTAATCCATAACACCATGTTCCATCTACCTCGGATTATTCCTCATCGATCTCCAACCTTCGCAATAGACTCACTCGGCTAAAGTTAAACATCAATCAAAGTGTTTGGCCTTCCTCACTAAATTTCAAATTTGTGTCAAAAGTTGCAACCCTTTTTACTCGCACAACAAATCACGCAATTCCTAGCCATGACCCCTTTTTTGCGCTAGAACTCCCGAGATATTATTCTACTAGGTATAAAATATGGATGTTTTTCAAAGGCTCCTTGGGTGGTTTCCCATACTCATGTTTGAGCCACCATTTTACGTAAAATCCAAACATGGGGCTCATGAATGCTCCTAGTTACTAAGCAGCTCAACCATCAGAGTATAATCTCGATTGTTCCACTTTTTCTTTTTCTTTTTTATATAGATCTATAATGCTTTTTTTTATAGCTATATAATGCATTTTCTATCCCGCAAGGCTAGCAATTTTGTGTACACATAAATCAAAATAGGGTTTTAACTTAATTCACATCAATGAAAACTCGTAATTCAAGCCCCACAACTCGAACTATTGTTTAACCGTCACCTAATTCGTTCACCACAAAAGCTAATTCACGACTTAGTCAAATCCTACGTATTAAGTTCACAAAGTCATTTCATATTTGAAACTCAAATTAATACATCTATTTCAAGTTGACTAAACAACACTATTATTAAACTTGGGGTAATCACTAGGCAAAGTAAAAGCATACCCACATGCAATCATCATATTTTTTCAATGACTAATCGCCCCCCACACTTAAATCACGCAATGACCTCAATGCGTAAAAAGAGAAGGAAAAAAATACGTCCCTGAAAAATGCAAAGATCGATAAATGGCACCATAGTCATATCCGCCTACAAATCTGCAAAAGCCATGTGAAGGGAACAAATAACACATGCAAACTCACACGAAGGGAAAAAAATGTTTGGGTTGCCTCCCAAGAAGCGCTTTTTTAACGTCATTAGCTTGACGATATCAGCTAAGAAAATCATTGCGGGTCATCGAGCAAGACCTTTTTTGCTATCTTGGAATTTTTATCCTATTTGAATTTCATTATGTTCTGCCATAAGATATCTTTCACATCAGAATCGATAGAGTCAATAATAAAATTATCAAGCAAAACACAAGCAGGACCATGAGCTATATCAAAAATTGAAAATGTCACAGTTTTTCCCAGGACATTCATACTTAGTTTTCTATTTTTTACATCAATCAAGGTGTTGGTGGTGCCCATGAATGGTCTACCCAACAAAATAGTATGATCCTTAATATTACCTTTATTCTTCCCCATATCCAAGACGACAAAATCAATGAAAATTTAAAGACCACCTATTTGGACCAAAATATCTTCGACAATACCTTTAGGATACCTAAGTGACCTATCAGCAAGTTGCAAACATAATCTGGTGGACCTCAATTTCCTTAGATTTAAGTGTTTAAATATAGAGTAGGACATAAGGTTAATCTCAGCTCCTAGATCAAGTATACCCGCGACATTTTTACCATTCCCAAAAGCAATATTAATGATGAAACTACCTTGATCTTGTTGTTTTGGGAGTGGACTTGGGGATTGATTAGGAGATTTGTAAGGATTGTCAGTTTAATGTAAGGACGATCCCTTACTTGTCTCCTCATTCGTGCTTTCTTCACGTGCATCATCCTTCTTTTCAGTTTTAGCAAAACCAATTTCAAGATCAGTGACGGTTTGAGCTTGCTTTGGTTGACTAGGCAACATGTCCTTTTTGACGAGAAGTCGAACTATCTCACCAACTTGCATAGCCAATTGGCCGACTTGAGTCTCAATTCGCTTAAGAGAGGCCTCCAAGGATTCAAACCGTCTGTTATCCCACTCTTGTGTTTGCTGACTAACTTGAATAAAAGAATTCAAGCTCTATTCTAATGTGGGTCGTGGTGGTTGCTCTTGATTAGTCGTCATACCTGGTGCTTGTATAAACAACACTAGAAAAATAGATCAAACGCACCTGACGAATAAACCTAAACTGAAACAAAGAAAAAGAATCCTAATATAGAAACACGAAAAATAAACATAATAATTATTATGCCTAAAGTCTTCCCCGGCAATGGCGCCAAAATTTTGTTCGACCGCTAAACACCTATAAAAGTCTAACAATCCTCGCAAGAGAACGAGATCAATTGTAGAGCAGCAAGTTAACCACAAGTCGTCTCTTAAGGAAGACTTAGCTGGCAAATAATTATTATGCAACACAATTGACAGAAAATAAATCCTAAACACTCTAACCAGATTTGTTGGATTTAAATAAACTAAAAGAAAATAATTAAAAAGATGAATTAAAACTAAGCACGAGTAAACTTGGAGAAAAAGATATGGAAGAAAGTCTAGGATTATGGATTTATCTCATCAAACTTGCAAGCAGAATATCAATTAACTGATCATGCGGTTAACAAATATTACAAACATGTAAAGACTAGGTCTAGATCTGAAAACTTTCGTATTCACAGATTAGGGCTATCCCAATATAATTTGTTATTTTCATTAAACCTAGAGTTAGATAATACATCTCTGATTCATATCTAACCCCCTGATTAAATTTAGTCCATGAATAATATATTCTCTCGATCTCAATCATTCCCCCAAAACAATCAAAAGTTGATAAGACAATCAATTATCAAATAAAGCAATTCATTCAGGAAAACAAATCAATTAATCAATACTCATGCTTGTTTGTTTGAATCAAATCATCCTAACCCTAGAACAAAGAAATTAGCTCATGGATAAATTCATCAATTCAATTAAACAAGAGATAATAATCACAAATACCATCATGAAGCAATTAATATCAAAAGAAAATCAAATAGATAAATAAAGGTGGAGAAGCATTACACTTTTTCAAGTTGCAAAGAGATCCCCAATAGAAACCCTAGAACTCAAGTGAAGAAGGAGAAGAAGAGAAAAGAGAGCAATCCAAAGTTTGTATCTAGCTTGAATGTGTCAAAATCTAAAGCCTAGACACCCCCTTATATAGCCAAAGCCCTTAACAACTTGGAAGGAGTCCAAATCCTAAAAGAAGTCTACAAAAAATCGAATGAAACCAGGTTTTAACGTTCAGTTTTTCTGTCACAGTCACCGAACGGCATGCTACTTCGCGAACATCCAGGAGAACGATCATCGAACAACATTCTTCTTAGGGAACGACCATTGAACGGTCGTTCCTTTTATTTTTTCCCAAACGAACGGCTTCAACACGAACGACATTCTTTTGGAACGGCCGTTCCCTTTATTTTTTTCCAACTTGAACGACCGTTTGCCGGTCGTTCGCCTAGTTTCTTCCTTGTTCACTTCTCTTAGCCCACTCTTCGTTTCTTCTTCTTTCTACTTACACTTTTCCACAAAAAACAAGCATAACACACACAAACATAGACTCAACAACAAAACACGCAAGCAAAACACGAAATATACTATGAAAAATATAGAAATCAAATCAAAATCACCACACAAAACACACACAAAAACATGCAAAACAGCCGACATCTTCCGTTTTGTACTTCTTCTCCAAATAGTCCCACAACTCTTTGGACGTTTTGAACGTGCTATAGACGTTATAGAGAGTGTCGTCTAGCCTGTTCAAAATATAATTACGACACAGAAAATCGCTGTTATGCCAAGCATCCACGGCGATTCTCTCCTATTTATTGCCGATTTTTTCATCGCCAACGGTAGGGGGATCGTCCTTCGGAAAATGAGACAGACCCAAGTTTGTCAAGTAAAACAACATCTTTTGTTGCCATCTCTTGAAGTCGACGCCGGAGAACTTGGGTGGTTTTTCCCGTGAGCAGGAGCAACAACCATCGGTGTGAATGATATTGAAGCCATCGTCTTGAACAGAAACGAATTTTTCATCTTGCGATTGTTGGGGTAAATATATCTGGTTTATTGTTTAAGAAATGGCTAAGTGTTTGGATGTTTTGGCTTAGTCGAGGCCTGGGTGGATTGATCTCAAGAAAAAACGCCCGATATCTGAGTGCTAACTGTTCCGACGTTCGTCTCTAAGATACAACGACTTTAACAATTCTGGTTTAGCAGCACTTGCAAAAACCGGAACTACATCGAACTACAAGTGTATGAAACTTTCGAGCTTTTGAACAGGGGAAAAACCAATATGCTCGAATGCAAATGACCAGTTTTAATCTTATGTTTTCGTGTCTAAAATCATCTACAGGGGTCCGAAATATGTAGGCAACTAGATGCCTGTATGGAAAATCATGTCTTTTGGCTCGAAAAGACATATTTACACTGAACAGGCGCATCTATTCGCATCTATTCGACCTTTCGCATCGACGACGACGCGCACGGCCGCGCGTGTGCCCATGCTTTCGGATCTTTATAGATTGACAAAGTTTCGACTTGACGCACGACCCGATGCACGGGCCATGCATCCGCCCGTGCTCGGATGAGAATAAGTCCGCCTTGACGCATGACCCGACACACAGGCCGTGCTTGGATGCGAACACTTTCCAGTTCGAAACTTTAATTAATTAATTAATTAAAATTAATTAATTATTTATTTTAAAGGTTTTTGGTCCAAAAAGAATAAAGGCCTTAAAGCCCAGGCCCACGGCCCGGACCCGATTAGAGAGGAGAAGTCTGAATCCCTATTGGCGAGCATTAGGAGTTTTGGCGATTGCCACATAACCGGGAATTAATTTCCCCTCAATCTTCGCTAAAAAAGAATAGACTCTACGAGGGTAATTTTCTTTTATCACATACAAACCAAAATTTGTATTCTCGCATGATAACGAAAATGTCGATCGTTACAATCGCTACGTGAACCTACGGGATTAGCAGTATTATGATGATTGTACTTGTTTTAAATAGATTAAAAATTTTAAATTTCCGCTGTGCAAATCCCGTGTGGTATAGCGAACCCAACAGTATGTTTAATGAAAGTCTATCTTTTGATAATATAAAAAATAAATACAAATGTCTATCCCTTGTGGAAATGGACACACAAGTATTATCAGGCTTACCGAAAGGACCCCAACTATAATTCTTTCTATATTTAAATAAGAACTGAAGAAATGATCGAAGTAAGATGTCAAATATACGATGATTCTATTTTTAATGTATACCTTGATTGCTATTGCGAATATGTATTTATAGTATTGAACAGTACATGTGCTTGTTTTGACGCTATATAGGGACATGAAGTTAAGTTAAATTTGCGTCGAGTTTGAGTCGGTTTGTGTTCGAATAAGAAACATGAGGATCATCTTCATATAATAATGATCAAACTTTAATTATGCATAAATAATTATCAACAAAGGAAATTCATATGGTAATTATTTGATGGTTATATTTTTAATTAGTCAACTATCAATTAAAATATAATGTGTCATAAATCACAAAAATTCCTGTTAGACCATCTGACAGGTCAAAATTCGTCAAAATCTAACCCAAATCCAACTCATTAAAAATTAGCCATGTGGAACGCTGGAAGCATTGAAAGGACTAGGTTGTAGCCAATGCTTGCCACTCACAAAAAGTGAATAGGTTTAATTCGTCCTTAAACAACGTGCAGGCTTCAACCTTTAATTTAGAGGGTGCAGACAAAAAGCAAAGCCCATCCATGTCCTACAGGAGCGGACCCCTATGCTGCATCAAAGGCGATTTTGTTTGAGGGCTTCTGAAACAAATAGTGTTGGTTATTATTGGGTCGCTTTAAGTAGTTTCTACTTGTAACTTCTACCAATTTTCGTATATTGTTTTGAGTAGTTAATTATTTTGGTTGCCATATATATATGATTTAGTTCAAATAATTTAGTTTAGGTTCGTCTTATCTCATTTCTAAGTATATTTTAAATATTTTCACTAAGACCCAAAAAATATTAGTTTTTTTCCTAGAGAAGTATTAGTAGTCCCTTTGAAAAGTATTAGTAGTTTTCCCCCAAAAGTATTTTTGTAGTCCCTTGAAAAATATTAGTTTTTTTCCTCAAAAGTATTAGTAGTTTCCCCAAAACATATTCACATTCCTATGAGAAGTATTAGTTTTTTCCCTGAAAGATATTAAGTAATTCTCTTGAGAAGTGTTATTTTTCCCTAAAAATATTATTATTTCTATTGAAAAGTATTAGTAGTTTCTAGAAATGTATTATATGTCCCGCTGAAAAGTATTAGCAGTCTTGTTGAAAAATATTTAGCGGTTTGCCCAAAAAGTATTAGCAATCACACTGGAAAATTTTAGTAGTTCCACTGAAAAGTATTAGTAGTTCACCAGAAAAGTATTAGTAGTTTCTCAGAATAATATTATCAATCCCACTGAAAAGTATTAGTAATACCTCTGCAAAGTGTTACTAGTTCCTCATAAAAGTACTACCTATCCCACTGACATGTATTGATAGTCCCACTGAAAAGTATTAGTTTTTTCTATCAAAAGTATTAGCAGTTCATGTGAAATGTATTAGTAATTCTTATGAAAATACTAGTTTTTCCCCTGAAAGATTTTTAGAAATTCCCTTGAAATGTATTAGGTTTTCAATAAAAAAATATTAATAGTCCTACTGAAATGTATTAGTGTTTCCATAAAAAGTATTATTAATTGTTGTTTTCTCAATCTTTCTCTGTTTTCAAAATTCAATGCTTTACAAGTGGTTTTTCTTCAACCTCAAATTTGACTACAACTAAAATGCAAGAAAACATGCCAGCATTCAATATGTGCACAAACTTCAAGACAACCAGCCAAGTATGTGAGGTTCTTTACCTCTTTTAAAGCATTATTAGCAACACGAACAAGACTTGGAGCTTTGGGAAATGGATCCTCTCCATTGAGGGTGTGTAAATTTCTTGTGCATTTGGAGAGAGAAAGACACATGTGCATCTATACATACACTTATATATATGTATGTGTATATATAGGTGTATGTATAGATGCACATGTGTCTTTCTCTCTCCAAATGCACAAGAAATTTACACCCTCTAAATGGAGAAGATCCATGCTCGGAGCTTTGACACTCATAGCCTTATGGGAATTTAGAGATGGATGCCTAGGTTGACCATTCGAGTTTTGAGGTTTCTTTCTCTGGCTTGGAGCTTTTAGAGTGTCATCATTATCTTTTGCATCAACTGCTAGGAAGGGGGCATGGAGAAGGTGACGTCAGAAATGGGAGACGGTAGAGAGATGAAAGATGAAGGGTGCTGCAAATTGAAGATTTGATTTGAGGGCTAGGGCGGAGGATGGGAAAAATCACGCTAGTTAGATCGGGTCAACTATTGGGTCGATTTGGATTAGTTGGTGGGGCTCCGTCTAACGAACTAGATCCGTTAGACCATCCGATCCGACAGAGACCTACTCGTCATAAATATATTAATTATGAACTAGGCTCCTGTCAGATGGTCTAACAGATCTAATCCGTCAGACGGAGCCCCAACAACCAATCTAGACCCATATACAATAACCAACTCAATCCAACCTAATATATATATATATATATATATATATATATATGTATATAGATAGAAAACATCACACGATCTTCTTCTTCTTCAACAAGCTTATACACCCACACAGACAAAATTACATGGATGTTTTTCTTCTTCAACAAATCTGAAACTTCCATGGCGCCTGCATAAGCTATATCTGGCTAAATCGAATAAAAGGACTATGGCCTGGGCGTCATTAATACTACAATTGAAGGATAAACATCACCCATCCATCTATACAGTAGATAGATATTGTTGTGAGGCATTAATTAATTCCACAGTTTAATTTATTGTTTAGGAAAAAAAGGCTCTATGTTTGTTTTGTGCCAAAATAGATCAAATCACTACTTCTACATTGATTGATATGAATTCACAAACTATATCAATAGAATGCATTTTTTTGATTAATCTCGTCGATTAGGGGACTACTAAATAAATATTTTTTATGTAAATAATTAGCGCCATAATAAAAGTTTAGCAGTAGGCGCCATTGGAATTGGTGATTGCTTTGTAGGCGTCATTAAAAAATTAACCCTCCCCCAAACCACCCCAACCTGCAAAAGTTTGTGACAAATACCACAAACCATTAAATAAGCCCATTCATTAGTTATATTTAAAAGCACACATTCATTAACTATATTTAAAATATTCCATAAGATTCCTTCTTTTATTAATTTAATATTGATTTTTATTACTTTATAATTGATAAATATTATATAAGTAATTTTATTTAATATAATATTTATTAAATTTCTTATTTTCAAAGCTAACCAAATTCAAAAAAAATGTAAAATTTAATGAAATTAATGAAAAAAATTAAAATAAAATTCATAATAATACATAAACATAATTAAAATAAGATTTATAATTTTGTGTGTAGTATTTTAAATCTCATAGTATTATTCAATTACACACCATATTATTTAAAAAAAATATCACATGTCCTTGAATTAATTTCAATATTATTTTCTACTAATTTTAAATTAATAAAAATACTTTTTTAAAGGAAATTAAAAAAAGCAAAAAACAGGAAAAAAATAAAGTAGTACATGAACAGTGTAGCACCGGACCATGGAAAATAACGCCAAACTCCACTCTACCGTAGTGCTGGAGTTGGTGTGGGGGAAACCTGAAACCGAACACGACTAACAAAAATCTAACACGAATTTACCAAATTATCTTAAAACATAATATCTTGAATTTAATTAATCTTTTTATGTATTGTGAACATAACCCGAAACTGACTCAAAACTAAATACAAACACGACTCGATGACCCGAATTGCCACCCCTATTTTTAAATATTGTATTTATAATTTGTATAGGATATATCTCATCATTTATATATTTACATATATATGTGTGTATAAACTATATGATGAAATGCACTTCAGTGAAAATTAAGCAATTTTTCTACATAGATAGATTATCACATTTATTAAAAAAAGAGAAATTAAATTATGGAAGAAATTAAAAATATTTACATAGATTATCATCATGCGTATATTTGGTTCTAACTGGAAAATAACGGATGTTATTAGATATTGTAAGTGAGTTATGTATAAAATAACAAATAAGATTAATGATTTATAACAAAGGTATTGAAAGTGAGTTATGTATAAAAATGAATCTAGAATTTGTTGCTAGTGTCTCTATACTCTTTTGAAATTCACACTATCAACAAACATTTGGAAGAAAAAAATTACCATTTTGAGATTCGCTTTATGTATGACATTTTTTATTTACCATTGCAATAGTTCACTAATCACAATATAATAGTTTTAAAATTGTATTAGAGTGACGACTGTATAAGTATTTTTTTAAAGTAAAGCCACAAGGCCAAAAGATAAAAAAAGAGAAAAAATGCCGATCACACTACCGATCACTAGCCTCGACATTATTAAACCTTTCAAGGTAAAACTTCACCTTGTAGAAAAAACTTGTGGGAGGAAAAAGAGTATCCCAACCCCAAGATAAATGTCAAAATGATCCATAAAATACAGTAACCACAAGCCGGTTACATAGCTAGAGTAAAAGTAATATCCAAACCATAGAAACAAATCCATAAAAGTCAATAAATGTGAAAATCGTCCATGTACTGTTGTACAGGGATATGCAAATAGAGAAAAAAATATTTATCCTGTACATCTACTCTCTTGGACGCTCAAAACGATTCACTATTAGATTCATCATCATCTACCTCATTAGCGCAAGATTTAGAGGCAACCATATCAATAATTTATAATGGTTTTGCACTTACCGGGGTAACTCGTATAGTTGTCCTGGAGCCAGTATTGCCAAAATCTTTTAGCTTCCGTCTGATGCCTTGTAATTTGATATCTTCCTGCTCATCTAGCGTTTTGGTGCTTGGATGTGGTGTGCTACTGGTTGAACTCCATCGTGTAGTCAGAATAACTCAACCAAAGTCCGAGACAAAGAATTATCAGACGAGTTATCTGTCTCCACATAGTTCGACTCAACCACCAACTTAGTTGCTAAAATATCATATTTCAAACAAGTGTGTGTGAGAGCTATGAATAAATCATGTCTCTCCACAAAATGCAAAAGAATAAGAGGGTCGTCGGGATGAGCGGTATCTACAGCTGGAGGCAGTTGGTCCAATGAAGCTAGATTATTATTCGAGTCATTAATGCCCGTTTTAATATTCAAGGCCCGGTTATCTATAGACCAATAAATAACCAAAGGTAATTTCGAAACTTGGACAAGTTCTTCCAAATCCTCCACTGCATCTTCATGCAATTAGTTTGGAGCGGCAAATTTATTTTGAGTTATTAACTGTACTTTATCCATAACAATAGAGGGTGGTGCGAAGCGGTCAAGAGGAGGTGCCACCTGTGAGAAAGAGGGAACATTCCCAGCAACCTTAACCGGAGATGACCCCTAGAAAGCCTAGTTGGACGACCCCCCTGGTTGGCATGTCGGGGAGGAGACAGAGCTTTATGAGCATTTCTGGAGCAGCTACGACCTCTAATATTCTGAGGTTCCAAAGTTGAGACTCTACGACAAGAAACCAATGAATAACTACGACCTTGTTTAGTAGACAATTCAGTTAACTTACGACAAGAGGCAGTTGAATGTCCCACCAATTGGCAATGCCTACAAAACTCTGGAAAGCGCTCAAAATGAAAAAAATTATAAAACCTGGGTGACTGGAATGTTCAATCATATCTTCTCGGGAAACAGTTACTCAAATTCACATCAACAAGAACACTTGCATAATGTCCCATTTTACCATTGAGAGTATTATCGTCAATTTTACTGGGAGTACCGATTGCCCAAGCAATCCCTATTAAAACCTCTGGACGCTAATATTCCCAACTTAAACGAGAAGACCCTGGAGACACATTGTTGTAAACGAGAAGACCCTGGAGACAAAGACCAAATCTATTTACGCCAAACCGCATCACGACCCGAGAGATTATCGAAGTGAATATTGAAATATCCTTTACCAAGTGATATAATACGAAAAGCATTTTTTAAACACCAAATTAACTTCAATTTTTCATGTAACTGAGAAATAGTTAAAGATTTACTCCCCTTGGTATATAAGGTACTACCAATTAATGACTGCTTGCAACTCTTACAACGAGGTTCATATATATCATCCTGGACATGTAAAGAATAAAGATTGCCTTTTTTTAACTAGAATTAGCGGGGACTCCAAACCATCAACGTTCATGGCAGACGCGATATTGGAGTTTTGGATGAGAGCCTGGCTGTAAGATAGAGTAGCAGACGTATTGTTCCCAGAGTGTACCGCGGTATGGGGGGAAGGGGTTGTACTGTGGTACAACTATTAAAATGCATATTAGTGAGAGTGCCTACATTGTGTACTGTACCATGGTACACGCGACAGAATTCAGCTGCGAACTAGGGTTTTCATGAAGCAGCGGGCAACTACAAATTTTGAGGCGCAAGTGGAGATAATGTACTATGCGGCAGAGGAACAACCTGTGCAGTGGAGCAACAATGACCATCATTGATGGGCAACTGCGATATGAGAGGGGCAACAACAGAAACCTTAATTGACATGTTAGGATTTTGTGCAGTTTATGGCATGGGTGAAAGTGCAGCGTGGTGATGACCCAAAAGTGCACTGGATACGAGAATACTATGGATGGAAGATGAAACTTACAACGACGGTGATGGAGTATACATCAAGACATGCGACAGCGGGACAACCTGAGAAGGAGAAGAAGAATCTCAGGGAAGAGATCGTCATCTAGGAGACCCATAGATGCAGCGGTGAATAGCGTCAGTCTCAGATCCGATGGTGAAGGAGGGAGACGGTGGTATGGGATAGAGGAAGAGAAAATCTTAGAGAGAGCATTTTTTTCACCACAATTTTCTTAAAGGTCATGATGACTCTATAAATTTAATATCAAATATTTATGTAATTTTTTGTGTGTGATAACAATGTGGTGTTTTATCTTAAACTATTATGGATTTTATTTCACCCATCTTGATATGTTCGTGTTCGTCAAACTTAAATCACAATGTTTAGGTCAGTAATATTGCATTTGAATTGATGGATTTAGATTTAAAGAGAAGATTTGGGAAGGCGATTCAAATGACTCCATTTAAGGTTCATTTAAAATCTATCATAATAACTCAAAAAATAGTTCAAAATAGGAGTTTATGGATTTGAAATTCATTGTATTCAAACAAAGTTCAATGTGTTTGTTATTATGAATTTGAAATTTTTATTTTCACATCCATTAATCCAAATGAAAACTAAGAGATTTTGATAAAAATAGCATAAAGATAAAGATGAATGGCAAAGGCAAAGTTAAGTTGAAGTCAAAACAAAAACACCCCCATGTTGACTTGTTCTAACAAACAAACTTAAACCTTAAATGATCAAATGGGTATTCCTTTTTTTTTAACTTAGATATTTCATCCCTTACTATACATATTTTATAAATACAAAAAATATATAACTCACTAGTTCAAAGAATATTTTATAGACTTGACATACATGTATAATACAAAAATAATTTAAAACAATAAAATAATTTAGTTGTATTTTTGGAAATGAGAACAAAGTGTAATGCAAGCTAACTTGCATATTGCCCTCTGAGTACATAAGATTGGTCATGGAACTAATGGGTTTTGTCAAAAACAGTCATGTCCTGATTCAAAAAATTCAAATCCTATAACTAATAATAAGGCTCAAATTAAGTCCAAACTTTTCAAAAACTTTAAAGTTGTCAAGATTTCTCACATGAAATGCATTTGACTTGAAATAAATTAGAGATTTTTGGATTTTTGGTCGAATTGCTTATTTTTCACTTCCCTATATGATTTGGTGTCCATATGAAGAGATAAAATATTGAGAAATCGAATTAAAATCCCATTATGTTACCTCAACTAAGGTAAATGACATTTTTACTTTAGTCTTGTTAGCATTCGCTTAGCTTATGTGAACACAAAATCTTACGTGAAAATCTAAATAAGCAATGGAAAAATTGCAAAAATGGTCTTGTATATTTTGGGTCGTGGAAAAGAGGTCCTCTCCAATTGCCTTTTTGCAAAATTGGTCTCGTATGTATGATATTGTCTCAATTTAAGGAAAATTCACACTTAAGTTTGAGTTTTTCGGCAGATTAAGGTTTAAGTTGAGTTGACAAGATTAACCGCTCCCTTGTTAGCGTGGATCGGGAAAATGCAAACCTGGTCTCAATGGGGATGTTACAAAATTGGTCCTATATGTATTTAAATGTCCCCAAATTTAAATATTCTTTTTTTTATCAAAACTTGAAAATAATGGAGAAATAATAATTTTGATAAAAAATAAATAATTCTTAGTTTTAATAATAATGTAAATTAAATTAATAAATCATTGAAATAATTAAGGTAATATAATAAGTTATTTAATAATTAAATTTTGAGAAACTAAATTATAGAAAATAAAGTAATTATTTAAGTTAACCTATTAATTTTTTCTGAAAATTAATTAATTAGTCCCTAATTAACAAGCATTGACCTATTTTTCCTACTTGAACGTCTCTGTGATTTATTTATTTTTTTTGAGAAAAATGTATTAATGGAAAATTATTAGAGAAAAGTCTCATTTATTTAAAAAAAATCCTTTGATTTAATTATCTTTTTCATATTAATGAATATGTTTTTCTAAACACTAATTAATTAATTTCTAAATAACAAGCATTGACCTATCTTCTCTTATATTTCTTAAATACTATTAAAAAACCATCTTTAAAATAACAAGCCCTTTTCACCATCTTAGCATATTCCAAATCACCTTGAGCAGACATGATACTGGACAATTGCGATCGTAATCCCCTCCTAAACCTCAATGCCTTCTTTATATCAGTATCAACCAAATGCGGCGCAAACCGACTCAGTTGGTTGAATTCTCGTTCGTACTCAATCACAGTCTTGTTTCTTTGTTTGAAGTTCAGAAATTCCGTCTCTTTCTGATCACTATACGATCGCGGGAAGAACTTGCCCATGACCACCTCCTTGAACTCATTCCAAGTCAATGCATCTCGTTCCTCTTCGGTTCTAGTTCTCCAATATCCTTCCCACCAATGATTAGCATCCTCAATTAGCTAAAAGGTGGCACATGTGACTCTTTGCTCGTCATTGCATCCAATGAGTCGGAAAACTCTTTCTAAAGATCAGAACCATTCCTCCACAGCAGCTGGACCATCGCGTCCGTTGAATGTAGGTGGATGATAATGGCGAAACTGTCCACAATCCTCATGTTGTTATTATTGTTATTGTTTTGCATTGCCCTCAAAAATTCGGCAAGTACATCGCCGACAGGAGCATTGGCTTGATTTCCAGCATTAGCTTAATTTTCATTGTTGGCTTGATTACCATTCTCATTTGTACGGTTTCCTGCTCGGTTACAGGGAGTCATAATCCTACAAGTATACATAATGCTTAACTAACGTAATAATCGAATATTAAGTCTTACTACAAACACAATATAAGAAAATAATCGCAGATAGAATATTAGACTTTCATTCATAATATAATCAACCGTTTAACAAGGATTTATTTGGACTAGTAGAAAAATAAAGCAGATTTTTAAACAACTTAAAAGTTTTGGCCCTCTTCCTCATTTCCATCCTCATTCGGATCCCCCTCTTCATCTTCTTTCATGGCCTCAGTTACACGGTCAATCCACTTTGCAAACAATCTTTTAGTGAAAGCCCCATAGTCAATCTTGAGTGTGTAGCCTTGAGCGTCATACTTCACCATGGTTCCACACAAATATTCAGCCTCACCCTTCCATTTGGGTGGCAGTGAATCAACCACCCTGCGTGTAGCACCATATTGATCTGGAGCACCACTCAGAAAATGCACATCATATCATTTCTTATGCATTTTTACCACGTAGGTTCCTATGTTATCACCATCTTCAATTTTGTAGTTAAGGTAATTAGTTAGCTCGTTCGAGATATTGTCAACTCTCCAATCACGCACCCTTTTTCTAGCAGTGTGTCTCGGTGGCGACATCTATATTTGCAGTCATATTAGTTGAACATCAATAATTTTTTTTTTACAAGGCATAAGTTATTATCTAACGAATGACATAAAATTGCATGATTTACATATGGAAACATGTATAAAAGCTAGCATAATAAATAAAAATTAAATGACATGAAATAAATGGCATAATAAATTCGTCACATACCTTGAGGTAGCCGGCTGAGATATGACGGTGATGGATGACTCTAAATTATTTTGTTTACAAGTCTACAAAATCATAGACATGCTCTGATACCACTGTTGTAACGCCCCGATTTACAATATAAAAATAGTCCGACTTTTATGGAAAACGCTATTATAAAAACACGAGTTTTAAGAAAATAACTTAGTAAAACTTAAACATTTAACTATAGATAAATACCAGTCACATTACAATTTAAATTTTATCAAAATATTCCAAGACATAAAATAAAAATTATTCAAATTCCAAAATTTAATTTGGTCTTCATCCATTCTTCGACGTATCCTCAGCCCGACTCCTAAATCTGAAAATTATAAAAAATGAAGGGGTGAGCTTCCACTTGTGAGAGGGACCAACTTTTGTCAATACATAATAAATCATACAAGCATAAACATTTATAATAAAACAAGTAATTCCTCTGTAATTTTCCTCTGACTGGCCAGTTAATAATTTTAGTACGGCGGGCTAAACCCGAGGATACTTTTGATTCGGACCTATTTACGGCCCTCGACTAGTTCCTCTGCATATCATATATAAATGAAAATACTCGTGTGAAACATTATATAAAGACAAGAATTTAAAAATCCCTACCTCAACTGATATCTGTTAATCCTCGTAGAATATAAAAGTGATTATTCTAATCCTCGTGATTCTCGATTCCTACATAAATTATAAAATTATAATTAATAAATTTTTAATAAATTGGATAGTTTAGAAAAGAAATTTGACTTATTGAAAATAATTTTGAAATTTGGTTTTGGGCTTGAAATACTAACAACAAGGTTTAAAATCCCCAATTTGAGCCTTTATTTTTAAAATACTTAAATTAAAAAAAACATAAAAACAAAACAAAAACAAAACCCCAACACTCCAAAACTCACTGCACTTAACCCCCCCAAATCTCTCTCTCTCTCTCTCTCTTCTTTCTCTTTTTCTTTCTCTTTTTCTTTCTTTCTTTCCCTCCTTCTCTCCCTCACTCCCGCTGCCCAGTTCTTCTTCTTCTTCTCTTTTTTTTTTTCTTTTTCCCTTTCTCTTGTTCCAACCCTTCACATGTCGACACCTCCACCATTCACCGTGCTCGGTCGGCGTGATCCCCCAACACACACCGAGACCGGCGGCGACCCGGCGACCCAGCGGTGGCGGTCGGTCGGCGGCAATAACGACGACCGAGAAAACATACATGGTACTCCTTTTCGAATATATAGATATTTTTTTGAAAACTATTCGTATATTTCTTTGAAATTGTTGGGATAAAAACTGATTTATTTGAAAATGTTTTTACCTATCTTGAACTTCTTGAGGATTTGTGTAGGAATCTGATAGTGGAACTAACAATTTATAGGAAGTGTGAGATTAATGATTGAGAGTTATGTGTTACGTTAGAATCTGTCCTTTCATCTATTTCCTTTAAAAATCAGAAAACTCTTCATCCTTTTTATTAAATTCCAACCTTTCCATATTCATAACTGATGTTTTACATTTATACAGATTAATTATTGATAAAAAATAATATTATAATAATATATATATAAAAAAATAGATTAATAATAATTAAGGGTTAAAAACCCTAAATTGAATCTGCCCTAATTTTGAAATTAGGGATTTGAATCCCCAATTGTGAACCCTAATTGAATTTTTTTACCCCCAATTTTGTGGTTATTACATCCTACACCGCTTAAAATTAATTTCGTCCTCAAAATTCGTTAACTTACCTTGGATAATAAAATTCGGGTACTTGGCAAGTATCTCTTCTTCTCGCTCCCAGGTGGCTTCATTTCTGCCATGGCGTCTCCATTGAACCTTGATTAACACAACATCTTTATTTCTCAGTTTGTGGATCTTGCGTTCTAAAATCGACTCTGGCCCTTCCTCGTATGTCAAGTCTTTGTTAATTTCTAAATCCTTATAGTTCACGATGTGACTTGGATCGTGAACATATTTTCTCAGCATCGAAACATGAAAAACATTATGCACACTTGACAGACTTGGTGGTAATGCTAGTTGATAAGCCAAATCTCCAATACGAGTAAGGATTTCAAACGGTCCAATATACATCGGCTTCAATTTTCCTTTTTCACCAAAACGGATAACACCCTTTATAGGAGCCACTTTCAAAAACACATTTTCTCCTTCTTCGAATTGTATATGCTTTCTTCTTCTGTCAGCATATGATTTTTGTCTATCTTGAGCCATTCTGATTCGATCTTGTATTTTTGCTATCTTTTCTACAGTCTCCTGATTCAGATATGGCCCTAAAACTTTCTTCTCACCAACTTCATTCCAATACAGCGGCGATCTATATTTTCGTCCGTACAATGCTTCATACGGAGCCATCCCAATCGTCGCTTGATAACTATTGTTATAAGCGAACTCCACTAAAGGCAGTAAAGTCTCCCAGTTACTCCCCAAATCAAGCACACAAGCTCTTAACATATCCTCTAATATCTGTATCGTCCTTTCCATGTCAGTCTGCTGTGGATGGTAAGGTGTCTTTGAATTTTTAATCTTGTGCCCATTGCACTTTTGGACTTTCTCCAATTTCGATGTAAACCTTGTATCTCTGTCGATTCAATAGACACCGACACTCCATGTAATTTCACGACCTCCTCATGTAGATTTGAGCATATTGTTCCATCTTGTACGTCATTTTGACAGGTAGAAAATGAGCCGACTTAGTCAACCTATCTACTATAACCCAAACATCCTTATTTCCTTTAATTGATCTCGGAAGTCCTACTACGAAATCCATAGTTATATGTTCCCATTTCCATTCTGGGATTTCAAGTGGTTTCAGCAAACCGGAGGGTCTTTGGTGCTCGACCTTCACTTGTTGACAAGTCAAACATTTTTCTACAAAATTTCCAATATTTCTCTTCATACTTCTCCACCAAACTATTCCCTTTAGATCTCGGTACATCTTTGTACCCCCAGGATGAGCCGTGTACGGTGTACAATGAGCTTATTCAATAATTTCCTTTCTAAGTTCCTCTTCTTTAGGAACACACAATCTCCCTTCATAAGTTAAAACACCTTCGTCTGTTAAAAGAAACCCCTTAACATTTCCCTTTTGGGCTCGTTCTTTCATTTTATTCAGAAATTTATCCCGAGGTTGAGCTTCTTTAATTATCTCCTTTAAAGTAGGTTGTACAACTAAAGATGTCAATATTGCTTCCGTACTCTTTGGTGGTACAACTACCTCAATCCTCATTCTAGCAAAGTCCTTTACTAGTTCTTCTTGTTCAGTTATCAAACTCGATATTTCTCCTTTGGGTTTTCGACTTCGAGCATCAGCAACTACATTAGCTTTCCCAGGATGATAATTGATGGTGCAGTCGTAATCTTTAACCAATTCTAGCCACATCCTCTGCCTCATGTTCAACTCTTTCTGAGTAAACAAATATTTTAAGCTTTTGTGGTGAGTGAAAATTTCACACCTTCCTCCATACAAATAATGCCTCCAAATCTTTAAGGCATGAACCATAGCAGCTAGCTCCAAATCATGCGTAGGGTAGTTCAATTCATGTGGCTTCAGTTGCCTTGAGGTGTAGGCAACCACTTTGCCATGTTGCATCAGCACGCATCCTAATCCTTGTTTAGATGCGTCACTATAAATGACAAATTCCTTAGAAGGATCAGGAATTGTCAAAATTGGTGCAGAGGTCAATCTCTGTTTCAATTCTTTGAAACTTTCCTTGCATTTCTCTGTCCAAATAAATTTTTCCCCTTTTCTAGTCAGTCAGGTCATGGGTCCAGCTATTTTCAAAAATCCTTCGATAAATCTTCGATAATACCCTGCTAAACCCAGAAAACTGCGAACTTCACTCGCATTCTTAGGAGCCCTCCACTCATTGACTGCTTCGACTTTAGTTGGATCTACTTCAATTCCTTGAGCTGTAATCACATGCCCAAGAAATACAACTCGATTAATCCAAAATTCGCACTTCTTAAACTTTGCATACAACTTTTCTCTGCGAAGTGTCTCCAATATTATCCTCAAATGTTCTTTATGTTGTTCCTCATTCTTAGAATACACCAGTATGTCATCTATAAAGACTATGACAAATTGGTCCAAAAATGGATGGAACACTCGATTCATCAAGTCCATGAACACAACTGCGCTGCGCGTTACTCAATCCAAAAGGCATTACAACGAATTCATAATGCCATAACGAGTTCAAGGCCGTCTTGAATATCACTTTCCTTAATTCTCAATTGGTGATATCTGGATCTCAAGTCAATCTTAGAAAAAGTACTAGCACCCCTTAATTGATCAAATAAGTCCCCAATTCTTGGTAATGGGTACTTATTCTTTACGGTGATTTGATTAAGTTCCCTATAATCGATACACATCCTAAGTGACCCGTCTTTCTTTTTGACAAAAGGATTTGGTGCTCCCCCGGAGAAACACTTGGGTCGAATGAACCCTATATCTAAGAGTTCTTGTATTTGCACCTTTAGTTCTTGCAACTCTTTTGGTGCCATCCGATAAGGTGCCTTAGATCGCGCGCCGCTCCGGTATCAAATCAATTGAAAACTCAACTTGTCTATCGGTGGAATTCTGGCAATTCCTCGGAAATACATCCAAAAATTCACGGACAATAGGTACATCTACGGTGGCGTCTCGCCATCGAGGTACGGTCAAGTTTACGGATAACCTTGGCAATTTTCTTTTCTCAAAGATCTTCAATGCTTTCATTGCCGTTATAACTTTAGGCATATACATAGACTTAACACCATAGAATTTTATCTCATCATTATCAGGCAATCTAAGTATTATTTCCTTCTCCTGACACTTAATGTCAGCGTTGTACTTACTAAGCCAATCCATGCCTAAAATTAAATCAAAATCTTTCATCCCAATAACATACAAATCTGCTTCCAAATGTTTTCCCTCTATATCCAAATTTACACCTTTATCCATGGAATCAGTAGTTATTGAATTCCCAGAAGGTAAACTAACCTCAAGATATTCATCTACTTTAGCATTCTTATACCCAATTATGGCATGAAATTTAGCAGATATAAACGAGTGTGATGCACCAGTGTCAAATAGTGCTAAAGCAGGTATTCCTGATACAGTTAACATACCTGTCATCACACCTGGGTTCTGGTCTGCTTCCTCTTGGGTCAAAGCATACATCCGAGCTCTGCCTCCACCAGTCTGACCATTTCTGTTTCCAACATCTTTTAAAAGAGGACAATTAATGGTCATATGTCCTGGCTTCTTACACTTAAAACATTTTCCTTGCCCAGCCAGACATTCGCCATATTGGTTTTTCTTGCAATTAGGACATAGCGGCCTATTGTTTTGAGTATTTGGGGGGACATTCCCATCGGTCCTTGCCGGCTTATTCTGATTTCCATTCTTATTTTGTTTTTTCCCATCCCACTTCCGCTTTTTAGATACCATAACTGGTTTCTGACCGTCGTCATCCTCAACCAAGCTTGCCTCTATTTCTTGTGCCCTTTTCACCATCTCAACATATTCCAAATCACCCTGAGCAGACAGGATACTGGACAATTGCGATCGTAATCCCCTCCTAAACCTCAATGCCTTCTTTATATCAGTATCAACCAAATGCGGTGCAAACTGACTAAGTTGGTTGAATTCTCGTTCGTACTCAGTCACACTCTTGTTTCTTTGTTTGAAGTTCAGAAATTCCGTCTCTTTCTGATCACGATACGATCGCGGGAAGAACTTGCCCATGACCACCTCCTTGAACTCATTCCAAGTCAATGCATCTCGTTCCTTTTCGGTTCTAGTTCTCAAATATCCTTCCCACCAATGATCAGCATCCTCAATTAGCTGAAAGGTGGCACATGTGACTCTTTGCTCGTCAGTGCATCCAATGAGTCGGAAAACTCTTTCTAAAGATCGAACCATTCCTCCACAACAATTTGGACCATCGCGTCCATTGAATGTAGGTGAACGATAATGGCGAAACTGTTTCCTGATCCTTGTGTTGTTATTATTGTTATTGTTTTTTTGCCCTCAAAAATTCGGTAAGTACATCGCGGACATGAGCATTGGCTTGATTTCCAAAATTAGCTTGATTTTCTTGTTGGCTTGATTACCATTCTCATTTGTACGGTTTCTGCTTGGTTACAGGGAGCCATAATCCTACAAGTATACATAATGCTTAACTAACGTAATAATCGAATATTGAGTCTTACTACAAACACAATATAAGAAAATAATCTTAGATATAATATTAGACTTTCATTCATAATATAACTTCAACCCTTTAACAAGGATTTATTTGGACTAGTAGAAAAATAAAGCAGATTTTTAAACAACTTAAACGTTTTGGCCCTCTTCCTCATTTTCATCCTCATTCGGATCCTCTTCTTCATCTTCTTTCATGGCCTCAGTTACACGGTCAATCCACTTTGCAAACAATCTTTTAGTGAAAACCCCATAG
Organism: Rehmannia glutinosa; assembly: GCA_016081115.2. NCBI lineage: Eukaryota > Viridiplantae > Streptophyta > Magnoliopsida > Lamiales > Orobanchaceae > Rehmannia > Rehmannia glutinosa. Next base: position 46,472,334 of record CM071933.1, on the reverse strand, counting down.
TCAATCTTGAGTGTGTAGTCTTGAGCGTCATACTTCACCATGGTTCCACACAAATATTCAGCCTCACCCTTCCATTTGGGTGGCAGTGAATCAACCACCCTGCGTGTAGCACCATATTGATCTGGAGCACCACTCAGAAAATGCACATCATACCATTTCTGATGCATTTTTACCACGTAGGTTCCTATGTTATCACCATCTTCAATTTTGTAGTTAAGGTAATTAGTTAGCTCGTTCGAGATATTGTTAACTCTCCAATCACGCACCCTTTTTCTAGCAGTGTGTCTTGGTGGCGACATCTATATTTGCAGTCATATTAGTTGAACATCAATAAATTTTTTTTTTTACAAGGCATAAGTTATTATCTAACGAATGACATAATAGTGCACGATTTACATATGGAAACATGTATAACAGCTGGCATAATAAATAAAAATTAAATGGCATGAAATAAAATGACATAATAAATTCGTCACATACCTTGAGGTAGCCGACTGAGATATGACGGTGATGTATGACTCTAAATTATTTTGTCTAAAAAAATATATTTTTTTATAAGTCTGAGAATCATAGACTGCTCGATACCACTTTGTTGTAACGCCCGATTTACAATATAAAAATAGTCCGAGGCTTTTATGGAAAACGCTATTATAAAAACACGAGTTTTAAGAAAATAACTTAGTAAACCTTAAACATTTAACTATAGATAAATACCAGTCACATTACAATTTAAATTTTATCAAAATATTCCAAGACATAAAATAAAAATTATTCAAATTCCAAAATTTAATTTGGTCTTCATCCATCACTGACGTATCCTCAGCCCGACTCCTAAATCTGAAAATTATAAAAAAATGAAGGGGTGAGCTTCCACTTGCTCAGTAGGGACCAACTTTTGTCAATACATAATAAATCATACAAGCATAAACATTTATAATAAAACATGTAATTCTCCGTAATTTTCCTCGATCGATGAGTTAATAATTTTAGTACGGCGGGCTTAACCCGAGGATACTTTTGATCCCGGACCTATTTTATTTTGACTAGTTCTCGCATATCATATATAAATGAAAATACTCGCGTGAAACATTATATAAAGACAAGAATTTAAAAATCCCTACCTCAACTGATATCTGTTAATCCTCGTAGAATTAAAAGTGATTATTCTAATCCTCGTGATTCTCGATTCCTACATAAATTATAAAATTATAATTAATAAATTTTTAATAAATTGGATAGTTTAGAAAAGAAATTTGACTTATTGAAAATAATTTGGTAATTTGGTTTTGGGCTTGAAATACTAACAATAAGGTTTAAAATCCCCAATTTGAGCCTTTATTTTTAAAATACATAAATTAAAAAAAAATAAAAACAAAACAAAAACAAAACCCCAACACTCCAAAACTCACGGCACTTAACCCCCCATCTCTCTCTCTCTCTCTCTCTCCTCTCTCTCTCTCTCTCTCTCTCTCTCTCTCTCTTCTTTTCTTTTTCTTTCTCTTTCCCTCCTTCTCTCCCTCACGCCCGCTGCCCAGTTCTTCTTCTTCTTCTCTCTCTCTCTCTTTTTTTTTCTTTTTCCCTTTCTCTTATGTTCCAACCCTTCACATGTCAATACCTCCACCATTCACCGTGCTCGGTCGGTGGTCGGTGCACCATCCCCAACACAAATAAAAACCGGCGCGACCCACGGTGAACGGCGACCGAGAAAACATACAGGCTACTCCTAATCTCTCATACTTTCTGAATATATAGATATTTTTTTCGAAAATTATTCTGTATATTTCCTGAAATTATTGGGATAAAAACTGATTTATTTGAAAAGGTTTTTACCTATCTTGAACTTGTTGAGGGATTTGTGTAGGAATCTGATAGTGGAACTAACAATTTATAGGAAGTGTGAGATTAATGTGTTACGTTAGAATCTGTCCTTTCATCTCTTTCCTTTAAAAATCAGAAAACTCTTCATCCTTTTTATTAAATTCCAACTTTATACAGATTAATTATTGATAAAAAATAATATTCTAATAATATATATAAAAAAACAGATTAATAATAATTAAGGTTAAAAACCCTAAATTGAATCTGCCCTACTTTCGAAATTAGGGATTTGAATCCCCAATTGTGAACCCTAATTGAATTTTTTACCCCCAATTTTGTGGTTATTACACATTTGGTACCATTTTTGCCTTTTTTCCAATAAGCAACTATGCCCAAAAATTCATAAATCCACAATATTTTCAAGTCATGCAAATTTTGAACTCAATTTGAGCCTTTTAATTAGGACAAAAACTCATGTAGGACCGTTTTACGGGTCTCAATCCGTAAGACAGATCCTACTGACTCGCGGACCTGGTCCCCGCGGATCCTGTTGACCATGTCCGCGGGTCAATGCCACCTGCAGCTTTTTTTTTCCTTCTGTTTTTCTGTTCTTCTTCCCTAGTTAAAGTAACAGTTTTATGAGAAAAAATATCGGTTATTTTAGATAAAGTATCATATTTTTTAATATAGCCACAAATTATGATTACATTACATTTTTTTTTGAGGAAAATGATTACATTACATTGAAAGTAAAATAAATATATCAGAGTTAAAGTAACACCTTTATGAGTAAAAATATATATTTTTTGAGATAAAATATCATGTTTTAAGAGTAAAAATATCTATTTTTTAAATAAAGTATTATATTTTTTAATAATAAATACAAAGAAAGGTGAATAATAAATATGATAGAGTTAAAGTAATACTTTTATAAGTAAAAGTATTTGTTTTTTGAGATAAAGTAACATATTTTTTAATATAGTCACAAATTATTAATATACTACAATAAATATATATATAACAGATTAAAGTAACACTTTTATACGTTAAAGTATCTATTTTTTGAGATAAAGTATCATGTTTTTTAATAGAGTCACAAATTAGAAATGAAGGAAAGAAGAAAAAATAAAAAATAAATATGATATAGTTAAAGTAACAATTTTATAAGTAAAAATATCCATTTGTTGAGATAAAGTATCAGATTTCGTAATACATTTACAAACTAAGAACAGAAAAAGAGGAAAATAAAAAATAAATATGATGTAGTTAAAGTAACACTTTTATAAGTCTCCATTTATTGAGATAATGTATCATGTTTTTTAATAGACTTGGGTTCGATTCTTAGCCTCTGCATTTAGAGGCGTTTTTATTTATTTTTTTAATTACAGGTGTATTTGTGAATGAGTTTATATACATGGTTATACTAAAATTGCATAACAAACACTAGTGTGTAGTGGTAGAATGCCACCTTACCTCTGTGATGGGCGGATGGGTTGTAGGATCCGTCTTACGGAATAGGATCCGTAAAGACGGTCTTACAAGAGACTTACTCTTTAATTAGTAACAGGCTAAATCAATTTTTTTTTAATTGAAAGAAGATTATTTTTAAAACACCTATTAATTAGGTAGACCAATTTTGCATTTTTGGCTTACCATATTTTTTTTATAGAATAAATATCAATAATCATCCAAATTTACCACCGCCCGTCAGTCCGCCACCGTCATTTTTTTCCTTTTCTGCTTTGGTAAGCTAGTGAAAATCAATGGGCATTTTGGGAACTCCCGTTTCAAGTTCTTGAAAATAAAAGGCATGAAAAGTGGAACCAAATCACCAACACTTACTGAAAATATTCACTGCCCTCAAAGCTATCAAAACTTTTTATCGCAGAGAATCCTGCGCAGAGAGAGAGAATTAGAGAAAGTTTTCCCAATCTCAGCCATGGAAATTCTAGAAAACCTTCTCAAGCTCAAAATCCACATTCTGCTTGTTTTCACTCTCAGTCTCCTAATCTCCGTTCATTTCTATCTCGCGCCGAGTTTTGTCGACATTTTGAAGTACTTTTGGCCACTTTTCGTCTCTACTGCGCTCTTTCTCGTCGCCGTCGTTGTTTTCGGCCGGATTTCTTCACAAACGGCAGAAGCTCCCGGCGAGAAAGTCGGCGAAGGGTTGTTGGATTACGTGGCCGGCCAACCTGAGCAAGTACATTTCCTCTTAGAAGAATAGAAGAAAGTGTCAAACCCGAGTAATGTAGTCTTTTCTTACGCTTTCTTTCTGGATCTTTTTTTTTCATTTTTTCTTTTTTCCTTGTAGACAGGTCAAGAATTGTAAATTTCTTGGATAATAATAGGATCAATTGAATGATGATGTTTTCCTCAGCTTGAGTATTTTTTTGCGTGTGGCTGGTGGGAGGGGGGGCTTTTGGTAATATCATAATTCCAAGGAATTTCGCAATGTGGAATTATTGACTTTTTTTTGAAGTCATGTGGAATTATTAGCTGGATTTGGAGATTGCACTTAAATGTAGCAAAGATGATGAAATACTAGTTTTGATAAATTTTAAATACAGGTAGGAAATTACTTTTTTCTGGATCCAAGTAAAAAATTGATGCTCTAACTACCTAGATCAAATACAAAAGAAATAATAATGATAAAGTTTCATAAATTTGTGAGTTCAACTGAGCTTGGCCGATAAAATTTAAAGGCCGGTTCGAAATTTTACTCCAATTAGTAGAACAATGATAGAACGTATAAAGTGACAAGCTATTCGAGTTCAACTTTTGTTCAATTTGATAAAAAGTTCGTTAATATCAATTTGATTAAAAATCAAACTAGTTCAAACAACTTGTTAACTTCCCTAAAAGTTGACACATTTGTTTCGATCATATGTTGACTGCCTTTACTTTTTCTCTTTGGAATTATAACATTGTCCATGTATAATGTTTAATGAGAATTTTACCTCATGATAAGTATATTTTATATAAGATATCCATGGGTGTAGCAAGGATTTCCAGCCAGTGTCGTCAGAAATTTTAATTTTTTGGCAAAATGATTGTTGGGCCGAATTTTTTAAAAATAAAAAAATATTGCAATAAAAAAAACAAATATGAAGGTTGTACCGTATAACAATTCGTTGTGGTTTATCATTTTCTGAAAATGCTTGACAACATAATGCAGGCAGAAGCGTAAACAAGATTACAACTCACCTTATATATTGATTCTATACGAATGCCGTAAGAGATACAAGAATTGAGAACCCTCGATTTTTAATTCAATAATGAACCACCTAAAAGTGATAACAAATCAAGTATTTATAGGATTAAATGAAGAATTCAATTCAAACTTTTCAGCCAACATCTAGAAACAAGCATCATCCACCTACAACCGGCCTACTCAATCAATAACAACTGAATTTGAAAAAGAAAGGCGCAACATCTTTTCATGGTTGAAGTTTCCAACCATTCACACATTCTCCCATCTCTATAAATTGAACACATTTTCTCAGTTGAATATCATCCCTTGTAAGTGGAAATATCAAAGAGAATCAATCCTTGAGAGATTGAGTGAGTTTTTTGAGAGTTTTTGTGAGTTTGTAAATCTCCCTGTAAATCTATTCTTGTTAGAAATAGAATTGGTATTTTTCTCTCAAATTCATCCATTTAGTTTCTTAATGATCCTGTGATACCCAACAAGTGGTATCAGAGCTTCGTCAGAGTGCTCGTCAGAATTTGAGAGGGCTGGAAATTTCAAGTTTTACAAAGTTCGTCAAAACTTAATTTTTAGCACTTCATTGGATTTCTCTCGTCGAGATGAGTCCATGCATATTTCTGGATTGAAAAACGGATGTCGGACAAAGCCGTACGAGTGCTGCAAGTTTGGAGAAGACGATGAACAGTACCTTATGCAGATAAACTTTTCATAAATTACAAACCACTCCCTGTATTTTTATATATTTCATTGTTGACCCCTCAACTTTTTGAAAATTTTACTTTGATCCCTCAACTTTACAGACTGGCCCCTGAATTTTTTGATATTTCATATTGGTCCCTATATTTTTAGAAAATTGCTTATCAACACCAAAACTCTTAGAAATTGAAATTGTGACCCTGGAGTGTTTGTTCTACCATTTTTGACCATTTAGGACGTGACTGTACACTCCGTTTTGTGAGATTCAACCCATATATTTGTGAATAAGTTATTGGAAGGTGAAAATGGCCACAGATGAGTCAACATCATCTTCAGGAGCTATGATTATGCTCAATGCTACCAGTTACACGTTGTAGAAACCTCAGATGGAAGATCTACTCAACTGTAAAGATTTGTTCGACGCCATAGAGCTGAAGTGTGTTAACCCTGATGCTTCCAAGTCAACTGGGTGGAAGAAGTCGAACAAAAAATCTATTGGTCAGGTCCAACAATGGATTGACCATAGTGTCTTCCACCATGTCGCACAAGAGACGGACACATATGCCCTCTGGCAGAAACTAGAGGACATGTACCTGGCCAAGACTGCTTGGAATAAGGCCCTATTGATGAGGCTCTTAGTCAACATGAAGCTGAAAGATGGAACTTCAGTTGCCGAGCATACTAGTGAGTTCGAGCACAGTAAACCAATTGTAAATCTGTAGGGATGCCACTTGGAGATGAGATTCAGGCTCTCCTACTTCTCAGTTCACTTCCCGATAGATGGAAACACTAGTTGTTTATCTCAGTAATTCGGCCCCAGAAAGTAAACTTACCATGTCTATAGTTAAGGATGTCCTATTCAATTAGGAGGCCAGAAGAAAAAGACATGGGCACAGATCAGACCCATGCCCTTGTGACGGAAAATCGAGGGAGATAGCACGGGAAACAACAACGAAGTAGTAGAGGCATAGGGAGAGGCAGAATGTCTATAGTTAAGGATGCCCTATTCAATTAGGAGGCCAGAAGAAAAGACATGGGCACAGATCAGACCCATGCCCTTGTGACGAAAAATCAAGGGAGATAGCACGGGAAACAACAACGAAGTAGTAGAGGTAAAGGAAGAGGCATAAACAAAAGTAGGGGCAGATCCACTGATGGCAAAAAACCAACTTATAAATGTCATCGCTATGAAATAGATGGTCATATGAAGAAAAACTGCTATAAATGACTAGAGGAGCAAGGTCAGAGCAGTTCTCGGCCGAAGAATAAGGGTAAAGAAACGTTAGTCATCATTCCTGGAGATGTAGCGCTTTGTTCAACCCATGATGAGACATGCCTTCACATCTCATGAGAAGATACAAAATGGGTGGTAGATACTGCAACGTCCTACCACGTAACTCCTCATAAGGACTACTTTACAACATATAAAGCTGGTGACTTTGGAGCAGTGAAGATGGAAAATTCCAGTTCCTCTGGAATTGTAGGAATTGGTGATATACAGATAAATACAAATGTCGGGAGTACAATCACTTTGAAGGATGTCAGATATGTGCCTGACCTTTGGCTGAATCTACTTTCAGGGATTGCCCTTGACAAATAAGTTTATGATAATCATTTCATCAAAGGCACATGGAATATGTCAAGAGGCAATATGATAGTTACTTTAGGACACATTTGTGGCACGTTGTACAAGAATCATGTGAAAATATGTACAAACAGCCTCAACGTTGTTGAGAATGAGGCTTCTCAAAATTTGTGGCACCAGAGACTCGGCCACATGAGTGAGAAAAGGGTTGTCTACCCTGATAAAGAAGGTGTTTATCAATGTTGAAAAGGACGCAGCAGTGGATCCTTGCAATCATTGTCTATTTGGTATGCAACAAAGAGTCTCGTTTAGTTCCTCTTCAATGAGAAGATCAAAGTTGCTCATTTTGGTGCACTCCGATGTTTGCGGTCCCCTGGAGATTGAATCACTAGGCGGTAACATATTTTCTGATATTTATAGATGATGCTTCTCAAAAGTTGTGGGTGTATTTCCTGAAGACAAAAGACCAGGTGTTTGAATATTTCAAATTGTTTCATGTCATTGTAGATCGTGAAATGGGAAAAAGCTGAAGTGTCTTCGATCAAATAATGGAGGCGAATACACTTCTAAAGTGTTCGATGCCTATTGTAAAATGTATGGCATTTAACATGAGAAGACGGTCCCACGAACCCATCAATATAACGGTGTAGCCGAAAGAATGAACCGGACAATCATGGAATGTGTTCGGAGCATGCTCAATATGACTAAGTTGCCAAAGCCATTCTGAGGAGAAGCAATCAAAGTTGCTTGCTACTTGATCAACATATCACCATCAGTACCACTGAATATTGAAGTTTCGGAGAAACTGTGGCCTGGGAAGGATCCATCATACACCCACTTGAGAGTGTTTGGATGTTTAGCATTTGCACATGTATCCAAAGAGCTTAGATATAAGCTTGATGCAAAGACCACTCCATGCATTTTCATTGGCTATGGAGATGAATAATTTGGATATAGGTTATGGGATCCAAAGGAGAAGAAGATGATCAGAAGTAGGGACATAGTGTTCCATGAAAGTGAGACAATAGAAGACATTGAAAGCCCAAAATGTCTCAGAAGTCAAATATTGGTGCTCAAATCTCAAATGTAGCACCAGAACCATTCGTGAGAGATGGAGACGTAGTGCCGGAAGATATACCAGAAGCATAATATGAGGAGGTAGAAGAAGGTGTTGAGCAGGGAGAGCCACAACCTGCTCTACCAAATGTTCATGTACCATCCAAAAGCCTAGATGATGGTGAATCTCCTCAGACTGTTCCAGAAGTTCGTAGGTCTGAACTAGGACGGATTCCATCTAGACGATATTCAGAATTTGATTACCTTCTGTTTATTGAAGATGGAGAACCAGAGAGTTTCCCAGAAGCAGTATCTCACAAGGACAAAGAAAAATGGCTGCAGTCAATGCATGATGAAATGGAATCTCTGCAGAAGAATCACACTTATGAGATCGTAGTGTTAGATCAATATTTTTATTTTGATTTTGATGATTTCATATAAATGAGTTTTTATACCAAAACAATGTCCCCAAATATTATTCAAATACTTCAAAACATTTTCAATGATTTTTACTAAGTTTTTGAAGTACTTCTTGAAATTTATTTTTGACAAAAATCGAAACTCTTCTCTATATTGAGGTCATTTGGTCGTCTCTCTGAGGGCAACCCATACCTAAAAGTTTCACAAAACAAAGAAGCAGACAATGTCTTTGATATAGGGGAGGCGACCGGCAGACCCTCTAGGGCGATCGGTGCCTGAGTGTTTATGGTTTTCTTTGAAATCCCTCTGTTTCTACAGCAACCGGTCGACCCCCCACAAAAACTTGTGTCAAATCTTGATCCAATAGTTTAAACTTTCGAAATCTCAACATAGCGATCGGTCGCCCTATGATTTTTGACAGCAAATTCTATTCATTGCTCAGCCACTTATCAACAAGGTTTACTTTATCATTTCTTAAACATTTTTGTAGATTTTTTTATCCTTCTTTTGTAGACAAAAAGTGAAGATTGAGGAGCCTATGTTGGTAATCAAATCTTGGAGCTCTCCTATAAACAGATGAAGAATTTGAAGGATCAAATACAACACAAGCATACAACACAACAAGAAAAATTCAGCAAAATTCTCAAAGCTCTCATTTTCAATATTCTTGTTGTAATAGCCTAAGCACATAATTTTCACATCTTGCTTATTAGGTTTTCTTTCTTGATTACACTTGCACTTACAAAGTTGTATACATCATTTGAGTTGTAATCTTGATTGTTTCAAATCATCCAAAACAAGACATACTTGTTAAGTGTTCTTGTGGTAAGAACACACTTGGTTGATTATCTAGGTGTTGAAGAGTTTGGTGCTCTTCATTGTTGTAAGAAGATTTTGGTACTATTCAAGGTAAAGGTTGAAATAGTTTGATATCTATTAATAAATTTTTTTCTTTTTGAAATTCATTCGGACATACCTGGTGATAGAGCACGTAGGTCCTAGTTGGGTTGAAGCTCTATAAATCATTGTGTGTTGATTTATTTTCTACACTTTTATTTTTTCACCATCTTCATATTGAAAAAGAGGGCACAAATTGAAAAATTGGAAAAATCTATTCACCCCCCTCTAGATTTTCGTAGCCGCTTGGACTAATAAGTGGTATCAAAGCCAAATTCTTTGGCAAGCTCGTTTTATCCTTGTGAGTAAAGAGGAGATCCATGGCTACGAACGAAAGCTACCTCACCATCGGCGCCTCAACAAACAAGCCGCCACTATTCGACGCCAATAATTATGCCTTTTGGAAAGATATAATGGAATGATTTCTCCAAGGTTGCGGTTTTGATATATGGAATGCTGTCATAGAAGGAGTTGCTTAACCAACAAAAAAATTAGAAGATGGAACTCTTGCTCCCAAAAGCTTCAAAGAATTCAATGACGACGACAAGAAAACATTCTCCTTTAATGGTAAGAACTTAAATATTCTTCATTACTCACTTACCTCTACCGAATATAATCGTATTAGGGAAATAAGATCCACACACAAAGTATGGATGAAATTAGATACTATCTACGAAGGAACCAAGAAGGCGAAACAAGCTCGTAAAACAATGTTTGTTAAAGATTTCAAAAATTTCACTATGATCGAAAGTGATAGCATTTCGAAAATGGTGGAAAGGCTAGATAATATTGTCAATCCTCTACTAGCACTTGGAAAAATTATTTCCGAAGAAGATAAAGTCACAAAGATCCTTAATGCTCTACCGGGTACTTGGTCTGAGAAGTCACGACTATAACGGAAGCTCAAAATCTTGAGACTCTCAAGTTTGATGTGCTAATTGCAAATCTTCTCATATATGAAATCTATCTTAAAGAAAGGAAGAATTCCAAACCATCTACCTCTCAACCGGGTATGAATTCTATAGTTAAAGGCCTTGCTTCAAATTCAAATAATTCATATGGTGCTAGTGATGAGGAGGACGAGGAAACCGCCGCCCTTGTTCGAAAATTTGCCAAATTTGTCAACGAAAATAAGGCAATAAAGACTAGAGACAACTCATGCTTTAAATGCGGGAAATCTGGACACTTTATAGCTGATTGCCCGAAAATGACGGAGGAGGAGCAAAAGAAGAAGCAATTCTTTCCGAAAAAGAAGGCGTTAAATACGAATGTCAAAACGTGGGATGAACTTCTTGCAACATCCGAGGATGAAGAAGAAATTGAACATGGTCTCATGGCAATTCACGATGAGAATAATGAGTCACGCTCTAACTCTTCTTCGTCTTCTTTAATTGATGAACTACATTGTGATTATAATAATTTACAAAATGAGTTTAGAGACATGATTTGTAAATACAAAAAATTGAAAAAGGACTTTAAAGAGTTAAAATTAGAAAAAGACAAGTTATTCACTTCTTATGAATCTCTTGACCAAGCTCATTTAATTACTCTTGCTAAAGTCAGAAGTCTTGATTCCGAAAATCAATTGCTCACTAAAGAAATAAAAAGTTTGAAAAAGGATGTACAACATTTCAACTTAAGTACCGATAAGGTCACAAAAATTCTTGATGTTCAAAGAAGTGAGGAATCTAAACTAGGACTTGGTTACAAACTTTTACAAACAAATTTCAAGAAAAATAACCAAACTCCAACTTTTATTTGTGCTAGCACTTCTAAAATAATTTCTTGTTTTTATTGTAGTAAATATGGATATCTCGCTAGCCATTGTAAAATTAGAAATAGTAGTAGTCATTATTGGAGGCCCAAAGGTCTCAAGACTAACCCCCATGGACCCCAAAACTCTAGGGTACATAAAAAGTAATTTATTTGTAGGTACTAGGGGCAATAACTATCACGGAGGATTCCAAATGGCCCGTGGACAGCGGATGTTTGTGGCATATGACCGGAAGAGAACAACTCTTTACCAACATCAAGCTCCAAGAAGACGGAATTGTCATATTCGGGAATGGCAAAGGCAAAATCCTTGGCAATGGAGACGTTGGTAGCTCTTCTTTCTCTTTACATGATGTATTATTAGTAGATGGGCTTAAGTTCAATTTGATAAGTGTAAACCAACTTTGTGATTTAAATTATGATGTTCTTTTTAATAAAGAAAAATGCCTTATTCTTAAAAATGGTAAAATTATTTGTGAAGCTAGCAGAAGAGGCAATCTTTATAAAATTTGAACAAGTGATTTGGTTAGTCAAAATATTTCTTGTCTTGTCGCTACCAATGATTTAACTAGTTTATGGCATAGGCGACTTGGACATGTTGGATACAAAGATTTACAAACTATTTACAAAAATCAACATGTCAAGGACTACCCAAATTGAATTTTGAAAACCTTGGCTTATTTGACACTTGTCAAAAGAACAAATTAGTTAAGAGTAGTTTTAAGCCCAAAAATGAAATTTCCACAACCAAGCCTTTACAACTTCTTAATCTAGATTTGTATGGATATTGACATGGAGAGTCTAAGTGGAAAATATTACACTTTTGTTATAGTCGATGATTTTTGTAGATATACTTGGACTATTTTTCTTGCTAATAAAAGTGATGCCGCTAATGAGTTTGCTAAGTTGTGTAGACTTATAAGAATGAAAAGGTAGATACTATTAAGTCTATAAGAAGTGACCGTGGGGGTGAATTTGATGGTAACTTTAGAATCTTGTCTGAAACCAAGGGATATGCTCATAATTTTTTGGCTCCGAGAACTCCTCAACAAAATGGTGTAGCCGAAAGGAAAAATTGGACCTTACAAGAAATGTGTCGGTCTATGCTCAACGAATTTTCACTTCAAAAATATTTTTGGGCCGACGCCGTAAACACTGCTTGCTAAGTCATAAATCGGGTATATCTTTGTCCTAAGTTAAATAAAACTCCATATGAGCTTTGGAAAGGAAGAACACCAAATATTAGTTATTTCAAAATATTTGGTTGCAAATGTTTTATTTTGAACACCAAGGATCAATTGGACACACTTGATCATACGACCGATGAAGGAATATTATGGGGTACTCGACTAAGAGCAAGGCATATCGGGTTTATAATAAGACTAGCATGGTGGTCGAAGAATCTATTCACGTCAAATTCAATGAAGCTTCCAGAGTCGAAAGAATCCCAAATGATGATAGTGATGAAGAAGACGAAGTTGGGCCAATTGTTCCAAATGATACTCAAGATGATCAATCTTCTACCTCAAATGATCAACCTTCAACTTCAAATGTTCAACAAGAGGATAAGGGTGATAATTCAGATCTTCCCGTGGCATTAGAATTTAAAGGAGATCATCCAAAAGATCTAATAATTGGGGATCCTCTTGAAAAGGTAATGACTAGAAGAAAATTTGCCAAAAAAACTCTTATATCTCAAAAAGAGCCAAAGAATGCTAAGGAAGCCATTGAAGATGAAGATTGATTTCTTGAGATGCAAGAAAGTTAAATCAATTTGAGAAGAATGATATTTGGGAACTTGTGCCTTGTCCTCCATCACAAACTATCATTGGCACAAAATGGGTATTCCAGAACACACTCGATGATTAAGGTAATATCGTCTGAAATAAAGCAAGGTTAGTAGCTCAAGGTTATTGTCAAGAAGAAGGTTTTGACTATGATGAAACTTTTGCACCCATAGCACGACTAGAAGCTATTCGTATTTTACTTGCCTATTCTTGTTTCAAAAAATTCAAACTTTATCAAATAGATGTTAAATCCTCATTTCTAAATGGTTTTATTCAAGAAGTCGTCTATGTTAAATAACCTCCGGGTTTCAAAATTTTTCTAGGACAAATGATGTTTATAAACTTAAAAATGCCTTATATGGTTTAAAACAAGCACCCGAGCTTGGTATCATAGACTTAGTTCATTTCTTTTGCAAAACTGATTTACAAGAGGTAAAGTTGATACTACATTCTTTGTTTTCGAAAAAGGGCAAGATTGTCTCTTAGTTCAAATTTATGTTATTATTTTCGGTACTACTAAATCTCTTTGCAAGAAATTTTCCAAATTGATGCAAGGTGAATTTGAGATGAGTATGATGGGAGAACTCAATTTCTTCCTTAGACTTCAAATAAAATAATGCTAAGAAGGTATTTATATATCTCAATCAAAATATACCAAAGAGCTTCTAAAGAAGTTCGGAACTCAAGAAGGAAGAACCGTTGTAACTCCTATGATAGCAAATATCAAGCTTGACAAGAATGACACAGCAAGCCGATTGATGAATCAAAATATCGAGGTATTGATTGGTAGTTTACTTTATTTAACTGCAAGTAGACCCGATATTCTTCATGTTGTATGCCTATGCGCGTGATTTCAAAGTAATCCCAAAGAATCTCATTTAAGTGCCATTAAAAGAATTTTCCGATATTTGAAAGGTACTATTTCTTATGGTTTGTTTTATCCAAAGAATGAAAATTTTTCTTTAAAATGATATAGTGATTCAGAGTATGTGGATAACATTGATGATCGTAAAAGTACATCGGAATCATGTCAATTTTTAGGCGATTGTCTAGTATCTTGGTTTTCAAAGAAACAAAATTGTGTATCCTTATCAACGGCCGAAGTCGAATATATTTCTGCGGCCTTTTGTTGTACTCAACTTCTTTGGATAAAACAAACTCTAGCGGATTATAAATATTCTTTCGAAAATATTTCAATTTTTTGTGACAATACTTTCGCTATAGATATTTCTCAAAATCCAGTTCATCACAATCTAACCAAATATATTGAGGTTCGGCATCATTTTCTAAGGGATTGTGTTTCTAAACAAAAAATTGAGATGTGCTTTGTTCCGTCTCAAGATCAACTCGCAGATGTTTTTACAAAATCGTTAACCGTCAAGTCTTTTGCTTCAATTCAAACTCGTTTAGGCATAATGCATATTGAATAATGTCTATGTTTGCATTTTGTGCATTTTTAAAACTTAGGGGTGAAAAATCACATTTTTAAACTTGAAACTCGGACAGAAGTATTGCACTGCACAGGGACAGGTCGCCTGGGAGATCGACTTGTCACCCTGTTCAGGCACCGGTCGCCTCCCATGGTCGACCGGTCGACCTGTTCAGACACCAGTCGACCCCCCATGGTTGACCATTCGCCCCTGTGACAAAACTTCTTAAAATGTTTTCAGTCCTCCTCTTCGTCTTATTTTAATATTTTCACACCCCTTCACCCAATTCACACACATATCGCTCAAAATGATTTTCTCTTGCAAATTCTATTATATTTGGCTTCTACAATGACCATATTATACATCTTATTCATCATTCACAATCTTTGGTAAGTTTTGGCTTTACTTTTCTCATCTCAATTGGGTTGAACCCTTGTATATTTCTCTGAAACTTTTGGCACTTGATGGGAATTATGTATATTGTTGGATTATGTCCATAGAATTAGGATTAGTATTGAAATTTTTTGGCTCGATTCGATATATAAATGTCATATACATCTTTGTTTTCTATTTATACATGCCAAGTGTTCGATAAAATGTCTCAATGAAAATTTCATTTTTTGTATAATCTTCTTGATTATAAATGTCTCAAAGCGTGATATTTTCATGATAATTGCTCGGTTTTATCCTTATGCGCACTTTGTTGTCCATCTACCATGTTTTTATTGTGTTAATAGTCTTTTTGATGATTTCAAAGGGGGAGAAATTAGTCAGGAGCTTATATTCTATTGATAAGGTAAAATGTTAGGAAATTTATTGTTTAGATTTTGATGAATGCCATGTAAAACTTAGAATAGAAAGTTGGCACCCCAATTCTTGTTGTAAAATGCATTGTAATAAATAGAGCTGGCCAAAGTTGAGTTAAGTCAGCTACGCCCTAACATGCAAGAAGACAATCAAGACTAGAAGAAGGAAGACTCATTGCGAGACATTTGAGTATGGCAAAAGAGAGTAGACGGCAACTCTATTGAAGAAGCGGTGAGATGCGGTGAGTGGCGTATCAATCAAGTCAACTCGAGAAAAGCAAGTCTCAAATTGAAGTGACGGAAGAGTCACCCTGATGATTGGAAGTCGACTCTAAGTCACCTGGGGAAAGCAAAGAAATGCAATCAAGTCGAGATAACTGTAAAAGATCCGTTGCACACAAATCAAGAGAATTACTTAAACAAGTAATATCTCCATACCACCTTTCTCGGAGTGCTCAGTCCCAGAAGCGTGCAAAAGGAATGAACCAATGGGAAGCACTACACCGTGTCAGAACTCTGAAAAGGTGAAAGAACAATTCATACGAGGAAATGGCAATTCCAAGGATCGCAACAAGACAAGCCAACGACTGCAAGTGACTTTCAAAAATAAGCCTATCTCTTCAACGGGCAAATTTTTGAAAGATCACTATAAAAGGCTGAGGAGTTTATTTGAGGAGTACAAGATACATGAGAGTGACACAAATTACAGACCTGAACTAAAAACGTTCAAGCAATTATCAGAAAATCTGAAACATTCTCAATCCTCAAGCCTACACTACGAAGAACATCAATCTAACACTCACCTGTGAAGGAAAGATAACTTCAATCGGTTGAAGAGGAAAACACTTTGAAAAATCAAAGGGGTCTACATTCCACGAAGGATTGTAGGAAGGTTCAAGGTCGAACCAAGTCTTAAGCTTTTGGAGGGCTTCGTGATCAAATCCAAAGAGCCCGAGCAAGTGAGTCAGTAGTAGCAAAAGGCATTGCCCTGTGAAGAAGAAGCCGAGTCGCACGAGAAGCCGGTGAGTGATCAAGGCGTCTCCGATCGAGTCCCAAAGGATCAAGTCACCGTGTGTGATCAAGACTTGTATCCGGACTGCATTACCACTTTGTATGCGATCATTACCTAGTGGATTCCTCCCGGGAGTTGGAGAAGAGAGGAGTAGAAGAATTACCCCATCTTCGAACCTCTATAAAAATTTCATTGTGTCATTTACATTTCAAAGACTTTAATTCCTGCATTTTTAATCGCTTATATCACGATAAATTTGCTATCCACTTGATAATTTACAAGTACTAAACCAAGCACTAAACTCTTGCTTAATCAAACTTAAGGGTGTTAAGTCTTCCCTTGAAAACAAAACCAAGTTGAGTTAATTTAGAACCAACAAAGTGAGTTATTCCATCAACGGCTCGAGTTGAGTCTGTTGAGAGATTAACTCTACTGAGTGGCTAAATTGATTTGTCCATCAAGGAAGAGACACAATTGTGTAGTATCAACTCGTATATTTAAAAGGACTAAATCGAAAATTTGGTAAGGTTTATTCAAACCCCCCTTCTAAACCTTACACTTACACCCCTTGGGACCTACAAGTGGTATCGGAGCGGTTGGTTCATTGAACCCTCCGCACCGGTTCTTGAACTAGATCTCCAAACTTTTCAAAGTCCGCTTTAGTACTTAAACTTTCAAAACTCCTTTTATCAAGTAAAAGTTATTATCATGGAAGCAAATTTGACACGCATCCCTATGTTCACAATTGAAGAATTTGATGATTGGAAAATTCGTATGCGGAGTGCTCATCTATCGGCATTACATGATGAGATGTGGATAGTGATAGAAGATGGGCCATCGCAAATCTTAAAGGTGAACACAATCAAGAAGAAGAGCTGCGTTTGAAGGAGAAGAGGATGTTGCTCCCGGACATCATGGTTGAAAAACCAAGAAGCGAGTGGACAAATGATGACAGAAAAAGATACAACCTGGACAATGTAGCCAAGGACATCCTTTACAAAACCTTGGACAAAGCCATGTTCAATAAAGTCAAATCTTGCAAAACGGCTAAAGAAATGGGACAAGCTAACATTGATTTGTGAAGGCTCGAGCAAATCAAAGAAAACAAATTATCGGTGGTTTGTCAGACAGAAATTTGAGAACTTGAAAATGATCTCGGGAGAGAACCTGGATCAACTGGATGCTCGGTTCACAGAAATCACAAATGAGTATCTGCACTTGGAAAGGAATATACACGAGAAGGAAATGTGTATGAAGATCCTAAAAAGTCTTCGGCTAAATGGGAAATGAAGGTCATGGCACTGAGACATTCCATGGACCTATCAAAGACATCCAACCATGAATTATTCTCGGACCTCAAAGCCTACGAGTTTGAGTGAGAAGAAAAGACCAGGAAGAGACATTTGTACCCAAAACAATTTTGCTCTAATTGTTAAAGATGGGAAGAGAGCGAGGTCAAAGAAGTCATTGATCCGGAAGAAATAGCCCCGATGGTCAAAAGATTCAACAAGTTCTTCAATAAGAACTACAAGAGAGGAAAGGGTGAATCTTCCAGAAGACACTCGGCTCCCTCCAAATCAAGGGAAGATAGGTCAACCAAGAGAACAGATCATCAAAAAGTTGAGTATCAAAGGGTGACAATCCAAGAATGGAAAGAGCGATCAAAAGGTGAATATCTATGTTGGAATCTGTAGACAACCAGGTCACTATGCCATTGATTGCTCATATCCTCGTAGTCAACAAATACAGGAATGAAGAAGAAAGAAAGGTCTTGAGAGAAAGAAGACAAGAAAAGAAAAGGGCAATGATGGTGCAGAGATGCTGAAAAAGCCAAGTCAAGAGAGACAAGTGATTCAGAGAGAGTGAAGGTGACTACTCAAGTGACTACGAAGAAGAAGCCCGATGATCCGCTTGATGGCCAAGGAACAAGATCAATCGACCAAGAAGATGAGGTACACTCTAACTCATCAAACTCGGACTCAGTGATAGTGACTGTGACACACACACTTCATCACCCACCGATCTTTATGATTCATTAGGCAAAATGATAAAAGATTTTGAACACATTAAATCCTCACACACTCTATTAAATGAGGAAAACAGCCTACTCAAGAGTCAAAACTCAAAGTGACTAAGGAGCTAAGTACTCTAAGTCAAATAGCGATGAGAATAAAAGTTTAAAGGTGAAAATGCTAAATTAATAGCAGAAATTGTTGCTATAGAGAAGAGGGAGAATGACCTCAAAAATGTTATTGCCTCATTCACTAAGGCATCTAAATCATTGGATGATCTTATTATGAGTCAAAGAGAATGTGGAGACAAGACAGGACTTAGGATTTAATTCCTCGTGCCATGTCAAACCTCAAAAGTAATTTTGGAAAAAGGATCTTCAAGTCATGAAGAGTCTAAAAATCCAAAACTCTAAATGATGCACGCACATTCACTCCAAAACACAAGAACAAGCAAACCGGCCTTGGTTATAAAGGAAAAGGAAAACTTGACCGAGTTGAGTGCGCTGAAAGGACAGTGAGAAGAGATTCCGAGTTCTCAAAGAAACTCCAAACAAAAATTACTCAGTAAAGAAGAAGAAGAGCTACCAAAAACCCCGGAAAATCTATAATAGATATACAGATGATGGGAATGGTAGAAAATATCCAAGCCAAGTGATTGGAATAATGTGAACTATCAAAGATAGACCTATGGAATATAAGCCCAAATGGCAAAGGCCAGAACTCAAAGAAAGGCCATTCCAAAAGTATAAGAGCTTTCATCAAGACACACATATGCACTCTAGGCACTACACTCAAAGACACCACAATTACCCAAGAAAGGCAATTGCTAAAACACATATGCAGGCATACTGACAAAAGAGACATTTGTATGAACCTAAAATCCCCAAGCAATTTGCCAGGATTAATTATGATTATGGCACTCGATAGATGGCAACCCCTTAGAGTCAAATCATTTGGCTATAGGTTGGTTGGATCATCTTACAATTCTAACCCCTCGGGACCGGACAAGTATGGGTACCTAAAACTTAATTTCCTTGATTGCAGGTTCAAGGAGAGCAGTGAGTGCCAAGGAACTGTTACATGGATAGTGGTCATTCATTCCGGCACACATGACAGAAACAAGAAAAATCTGTCAAAATTCAAGGAAGTAAAAGGAGCAAAAGTCATATTTGGAGGAAATGAAGCTCCTGGTGAAATAAGAGGCATTGGATCCACCAAGAGGAATGGATTAGAAATCACGACGGCGTTGCATATGTTGAAGGACTCAACTTCAACTGCTAAGCATCAGTCAACTTTGTGACAAGGGTTACAATGTTGGATTTAACATGGGTATATGTCAAATCAAGGATATTGAATCAAATGAAGTTGTGCTGCAAGGATGTAGACAAAAGAATATGTATGTCGTGGATTGGTCAATCGCAACACCCAAAGACTCTACTAGCAAAGAGCAAATTTGAATCAAGTTGGTCACGTGGCACAAAAAGTCGAGTCACCTAAATTTCAAAACGATTAACAAGCTTGCAAGAAGTAATCTTGTGGAAGGACTTCGGACTCGAAAGATACAAAAAAGGAGAGTATATGTGACGATGTCGAAGGGAAAACAAATCAAGTCATCATTCAAAGAAAAGACATGCCCATCTTCAACAAGAATATTGCATCTGCTACATATGGATCTATTTGGCCCAAAGTGGGACCAGCTAGCATAAGTGGAAAGAAATACACCTTGGTGGTAGTAGATGACTACTCAAGATATACATGGACAATATTCATGTGTAAGAAAGAAAGAAACTTTACAAAAACTACCCGGTGATGAAGAGGATTCAAAACGAGAAGAGTCAAACCATTATCAAAATAAGATCGACAGAGGAACCGAGTTTGTCAATGGAATAATAACTCGATATTGTATTGAAAATGGTATTGGTCATGAACTATCACAGCAAGAACTCCACAAAGAATGGAGTTGCGAAAGAAGAACAGAACCCTCAAAAAGCAAAGAAGGACCATGTTAGTCAAGCGGGGGTTACTAAAAAGATTTTGGGTCAAGCAATCAACACGACTTGCTACACCCAAAACGGATGTATGATAAAAGCAGGACGGTGACAAAGACTCCCTATGAGATTTGGTGGAAGAAAACCAAATGTTGCATATTTGAGAATATTTGGATGTAAATGCTTCATCCACAACAATGGCAAAGACAATCTAAAGGCTTTTGATGCTAAAAGCGATGAAGGTATCTTCTTAGGATACTCGGTGAAAGCAAAGCCTACGAGAGTACTCAACAAAAGAACTATGGTTGCGGAAGAATCCATTCATGTGGTATTCGATGAGCCAAATGTAAATGGAGAAGACATTGAAGAGTCGGTGATAAGTGAATCATCCAACCATACGAAGAGTCCCTATGTCAAGTCAAGCCGGAATAATCAATTGAGAAGAAGATGAGATAGTGAATCTCAAAAACAATTTGGAAAATTTGCAGCTAAGTGATTACGAGAGAGTCGACCCAAAGAACACGTACCGCAAGTCGATCAATCCAACTAACTTACTCCGACTGATGTAAGATGGTGAGAGACCATCCACGAACTTGTCATTGGAGATATAAGAGAAGGTGTCAAAACAAGATCCGAACTCAACAAGAAGCAATGTTCACATGCTTCATCTCGCAAATAGAGCCCAAAGACGTGTCACAAGCATTGGACGACACACATTGGATTCAAGCTATGCAAGAAGAGTGAATCAGTTTGAAAGAAATAAATTATTGGAATTAGTGCAAAGACCCATACATCAAAATGTTATTGGCACCAAATGGGTGTTCGTAAATAAGATGAACGAGGAAGGTTCGTGGTAAGAAACAAAGCAAGGTTAGTAGCCAAAGGATATTGCCAAGAAGAAGGGATAGATTTTGATGAAACATTTACCCTCGTAGCAAGATTGGAAGCTATAAGGATGTTTCTTGCCTATGCGACTCACAAGGATTTCATTGTATATCGATGGATGTAAAAAGTGCATTCCTAAATGGTTTATTGGAAGAAGAAGTGTATGTTGAACAACCTCTTAATTTGAGCGGAAGACTCTTGGAGATAAGGTATACAAACTCAAGAAAGCTCTATACGGATTGAAACAGCGCCCAGAGCATGGTATGATACCTTGTCACAATTCCTAACCGAAAATGGATTCACAAAAGGAAAAGTAGATAGAACACTTTTCTTTTAATTCAAGACAAAAAGAGTATACTTGCTTGTTCAAATATATGTGGATGACATCATTTTTGGATCCACAAACAAGAGTGTGTGAAAAGTTTTCAAACCTCATGCAAAGTAAATTTGAAATGAGCATGATGGGAGAGCCGACATTCTTCCTTGGACTCCAAGTGAAAACCGGTGAAGGATGGAACCTTCATAAGTCAAACAAAATACACCAGAGATTTAATGAAGAAGTTTGGTATGGAGGAGAAGTCTTTCGTAAAAATACCAATGAATACATCATCAAAATGGACATGGATGCGGATGGCAAGCTTGTAGATCAAACAAGATACTGAGCACTTATTGGATCATTGCTCTATCTCACGGCCAAGCGGCCGGACATCACCTTTTCTTTGTAGGTGTATGTGCAAGATTTCAATCGCTCCAAAAGAGAGCCATATGACAAAGACTAAGAGAATATTGAGATACTTGAAAGGAAGCCAAGAAGTAGGCCTATGGTATCCAAAGGAAGGTGGATTCAAGCCGATTGGCTATTGATTCTCGACTATATTGGATGCAGAGTGGACAGAAGAGCACTTCGACACATGTCAAATGCTAGGAAACATGCTGATTTCTGGTTTAGCAAGAAGCAAAATTCAATAGCCACCTCTGGTGAGCGAGAATACATACGCGGCAATTGTTGTGCCCAAGTCCTATGGATGAGACAAAGTGAGAGACTATGAAGTTGAGGAAAAAGAAATTCCAATCATGTGTGATAACACAAGTGCAATTGCCATTACTCAAAATCTGTGTTGCACTCAAGAACAAAGCATATCGATGTCGATATCACTTCATAAGAGATCATGTTGAAAAGAAGGATATCATCTTGGAATATATCTCAACCGATAAACAATTACCGACATCTTCACAAAACCATTATGTGAGTCAAGATTTGAAGAACTCAAACTTGAGTTAGGGTTAATTGAGTGAATGACACTCGGAAGAATCAAAGAAAAGAAATGGAACACAAAAAGGGAAAAAGAGTCGAACTCACAAATCATTAAGCAAATCACCAGATCGGAAAGAGAAATTTCGGTGTCAGTCAGTGAGAGCTGAGTCACCAAGAGAACTGTGAGAAGTAGAGTTAAATCGGCTAAGGGATAAGTTTCTGAGTCACTTATGAGCAAAGTGACAAAAACGCGATCGTTTTGGTGAGCGGGAATGTTTTAAGGAATACGTCAAAGATAATGATGATGTGTACGGACATAAAGCCGCACACACCAAGCTTATGATTGGATATAAATCTTTGCCGCATTAAATACGAGACATTAAATGCTAAATAGGCGTGCAAAATCTAAGCCGTTGATTTCGATCACATTTCAAAAAACCACCCGCACGCCCTTTCATAAACCATACTTAAACCATTTCCGTCCGCTTTCTCTCTCACACTATCAAAACTGTTCATTTCTTTCTCTCAAAAGCAAAGGCAAAAAAAAATTCTCAAAACCCAATCTATCGTCAAATCAATCTCTAAGTTTTTCTTTGATAAAATCCTGAAAAATGGCACCAACCTACGACTTTGTCAAATTAGGAAGCAAATCCACACGGGTCTCTTGTGGATTTCGACGGAATGGTGAAACAGGGGTCCGACGACACCCTAGTGAAGAAAATCGCTGAAAAATTGGAAACGCCCGGTGAAACCGTTTCGACGTTAGAATATCCGATGACCTATGTGGAGGAGGTCGACGAGCTTCTACGTGAATGCCGAGATTCACGACGAAGGAATAAAGTCATCTGTTCACGGAAAGCGGTGACTATCTCTCGCCAAGGATTTGGTTGAACATTGCTCACTACCCAGGTAAGGAGCATCGAGATTAACGGTGATGTAAACTTGGCCGATGCTTGGAAAGAAATAGCCAAGCCCGACTTTCTTTGATAAAATAGTATACACAACAAACAAGAGATGTTTGAAGGAGGATTATCACAAGTTGTTGGACATAGTTGCCAAATGTATTGACATCAAATTTGGCGGCTTTGACCAACTGTCAAAAGCAAAGCGATTGTAATGGCCGCAATCATCGAGAAAAGAAGATAAAGCGGCCGGTGAGTGAGTTTGTCTCACAGCAGACTACTAACGTAGGGAACAAATCCTTCAAGGAAGATGGCTCATTTGGAGGTTCCCTAGATATGGCCTAGTGATTGGTCGGTGATGGAGGTGAAAGGAGTCCCTCTTAGACATGGGAAGGCATTCCATGTTAACAAGAGGATGTTGAGCAAACCTCTCTCGGCGCATGAAGAGAGCCTACGCCAAGAGAGCCGACACGAGTGAGGGGAATCGGTGACCACGAAGATACAAATCTGTTTTTCTCCACCCAAGAAGAAAAGCGCCCCTGCAATGCTAAGAAGATCACGCTGCCCCCGCAGCAAAGAAAGAAAGCCAAACATGTTCCGCCCGCAGCAGTCACCGCCCCGCAGCCGTGTCTCCCGCCCCGCAGCAGCGGTCGAGAAGGACTCACAAATACCTTCTCCGATCGTCAAAAAGAGGAGAACCGAGAAGCCAAGACGGCCCGCTCCTCGAAAAAGACACCGCAAAGCACGCCCCCGCCGCCCAAGACTCAGAGGAAACCGTCTCTAAACCGTAAATCCTCTGGTACAAACTAGGAGACGAAGAAGAATTGTCAAGCACTCCGAGCTTGAGAGACCGGGCCGAGTCGGCTACTCACCGGAGCAGAGCGGATCTGGGAGGCGCCGGAGAAGTAGAGTCTCCGGATGTAATTGATGAAACAGACTAAGTCTCTTTGAAGGAGATCAAGAGAGGCACCGGGAAGACACACTTTGTAGTCCACACAAATTGAAACACAAGAAGAAGCGATAAAACGGATAGTGATGTGATGATCCTATCCCCACTTTACCCGACATCCAAAATCGTCATGCGAGAGTGGAGGAAATGGAAATTGAGTCGATCCAGGAACAGTTCCAATGGCCTCGAGTTTATAGAAGAAGAAGAGGAATCGTTAAACTTCCTGGATCGACCACTGTACTCCCAAAGATTGGATGAAGACAAGCGCACGCAGACATCCTGCGCAGATCTTCAAGGACAAGGAGAAAGAAAAGCAAGCAGAGGAAGGCGAGGCACGTGAGAAGGCCAAAGATATGCCCTATCTCCGGCACCACGAACACACACATCCTCTCCTTGATGTCTTCTCCGATGCTGATGAGGACCCGGAGAATGCCGCTACGAGAAGAGTTGCAAATGCAAAGCAAGCATTGCACGAATCCGAGTAATCCTTCACGAGCAAAGATCGATGGAGGGACCAGGAGAGTCCTCCGAACACGGTGAAATTGATCCAATGGGAGTGGTTCAAAGCAAATCGCCATCGTTGTTGCTACCACCACTTCCTGACTCACTCGGAAGAAAGGCAATAAGGAAACTGGCGATGGCGGGATAATGGGGACCCCAATCGAGCCAACCCCTATTGAAGGTGTCTTACCACCGCCCCAACTGAACACTCAATAGAAACAGCCGGGAGTTTGGAGACGAGTGACCCCATTCCAAGTCACTCGGTGGTGCGCCGATTGAGGGGGAAACTCCCTCCACGCTGCAGCAAGGTCGGAGAATGCCGCAGATGACTCAACAATGAATCCAGGAGGCGAAGTAGAGAAAATACAAACACAAGAAGAACAAAGAAGTTGCCATCAACGAAGCTCAGGCATCTCTTGAGACAAGCCTCACCGAGGTGCCAATCGCTAAGGCTAATGACGCCGCCGATGCAAAGCCGAGGCACGAGGATGGAACGGCCCGGGAGTTAACACTGGCGATGAAAGTGCAATCCATGGGGTTGAGACTCCAATGGATGCCACCGCAGAAGACCCTAAGACGGTGTGACAATCATCGAAAGGGAGGTCCAAGTGCCTCGCTGCAGCTTGAGGCGGGAGGTAATGAAGGCCCACGGGAGGTTGAGACTTCCGGGGTAAAGAAGTCAAGTAGAGAACATCCCTCCCGCTATCATCGACCCATCTAAAAAGGAGATAAGCGCACTTCATGATTCCCAGGATAATCGATGTAACCTTTCGGGATCGGAAAGGCGAAGAAGAAGTCGAGTCATCCCCCCCGTGATGATCCAAAAGACTCAGTGCGGATGTTCCAAGCACGAGCAAGTCCGATCCCAAGACTACTCGTCAAACATTTAATTTTGATGATGAGCCACCAATGGAAATCTCATCATCGTCCGATGATGCTACCGATAAGGCCGAGGACCGATCTACTCAATTGGAAAAATCGGTGAGACCAACGGTTGTTGATTTTGAGGCTCGGCAAGTCGGGTCCACTTCACAACAAACCCCGGTGAACCGAGTCAATCGCGCTGGCTCCTCAAGCAGCCAGAAGTCGATTCCTAAAAGAACTTCACGCGCACCGCTCATCATCGAAACAGATCCGGTTGGCGGTGATGAATCCTTTGTAGAATCTTTTCCTTTTTCTCTCGGAGGTACCCGACCTCCATGAAGAGTCGAAAATGAACTCGCACACTACCACAGACCAGCTCCCATTTTTCAATCGTGCACCATTGTTCCGGTGATTATGATTTTGACGCTGCATGGCCATCACCGCAACGGAAGAATCAATCAAGTCCGAAGTGTTCAAGGCATTATTCGGCCGAGATTGAACGGATGGAGAGGCATCGGCCTCTATGGACATGCGGACCGACAAAGAGATGCCAATCTCACCGCGATTTAAGAGGCATAACGGTCGGGATCGGGAATGGTGGCAACAAAAGAAGAAACAATGCGTGTGGAACAAGTTAGATACTTGAGGACATTGTTCAACAAGTCTGGTATGGAGAGTGAAAATCTTTGATGCAAAACGAAGCTCGAGAACATATTGAGCACATGCATGAAGCTCACATTGCCGAGCTTAAGTGCTGCGTGAGCAAAACAAGAGTGATCTACAGCGTTTGGAAGAGACCATGAATACAAAATTCAGCCTTCTCATGGCCTGAGATGAAGCGATTTCAGCAGAGTCCAACGCTACTCGATCCGAATTTCGTCCGCATACTCTGCAGCAGACTCAAGATAGAACTCTACCATCGCCAGGCTAGACTTCGCTTGCAAGTCTGCTTTCCAGCGTTCCTCTCTCCTTTGATGATGCCAAAAAGGGGGAAGAGGAATACCTAAAAAGCGCAATGGGGATCTGAAGTTGAGAAGGAAGGAGCAAGTGCGAAGGAAAATCACCGAGGAAGTGTTGAAACAAACGAAAGGAAAATGTTGAGGGGGAAGGATCAAAAGATGTGACCTTGATGATTGCACAAACCCCTCAACAGGTCACACGGTGACATTATCAGCAGCAAACTCCTCAGTGACTCGCCACTCCAACACTCTGCTATATCTATGGCCGAAAAGAGAAAAACAATTGAAGCGAGGGATGAAGGAAGTGGAAGGAAGAATGGATGCCCGAGTTATGAACATCTTGAAAGAACATGGAGGCATTCCAAAGAGTGAAAGAGACACTTATGCCATCTCGGATATTGGGACAGAGCCACGATCGTTGATGAATTTAAAACGCTCGAATCAAGGATACTTCGCAAATATGTCTATGGCTCAAGCTTGGGACTTGTCTTGGGAAAAGGGTCTCACGTTATGTGAAAAAAGCCGACAGACAGACTCACGATCGCTCTGCTGGTCACTCCGCCGGTCACTTAGCCGGAAAGAAGAAGACCCCAAAGACAATACACGCCCAGGTAGTAGAGGAAGAAGCGTGGTGGAGGAAGAAGCCAGATCTAGGCCTCGCCCAAAAATATTGAATACGTAGATCCAGGGAAAGAAAGGAGGGATCTCTTGGGCTGGCTTGACCAAGTAGCAAATTTGCAAGTGGCTAAAAGTAACGCCGAGTATGCAAAAAGAATAGAAGAGGAAAACAAGAGACAAACTCGGCTATGGGAGGAAAGACAAGAAAGAATAAGAAGAGATGAAGCTGCCAGGAAGGCATATGAAAAGAAAAAGAAGGCGGTGACGATGAGAAAAAGAGAAGAAGAGAAGAAGATCTTGAACAAGATGAAAGAAGGAGACAATGAAGGAGATGAAGTGTTCTTTGTCCACCCTTCGTGTATTTTATTATGTAAATACATACAATGTAAGTCTTACGTATAAAGCTATAAATTCTTTATTTTTTTTTGTAGACAAATATGTGCTCGATACACCTTGTAAATTGATTGTGTAAAAGAACAAGAATGTTATGATCAATAAAAGGATTGATTCTGCGCATACATTCTATGTCAATACACTATCTGTATGTATCTTTGCTATTTGCATTTTTGAATGGTTTAAGTTTTGGCATCATCAAAAAGGGGGAAATTGTTAGGAAATTTATTGTTTAGATTTTGATGAATGCCATGTAAAACTTAGAATAGAAAGTTGGCACCCCAATTCTTGTTGTAAAATGCATTGTAATAAATAGAGTGGCCAAAGCCGAGTTAAGTCACTACGCCCTAACTTGCAAGAAGACACCGAAGACTAGAAGGAAGACTCATTGAGAGGACATTTGAGTATGGCAAAAGAGAGTAGACGACAACTCTATCAAGAAGAAGCGGTGAGATGCGGTGAGTGGCGTATCAATCAAGTCAACTCGAGAAAAGCCAAGTCTCAAATTGAAGTGTGAAAGAGTCACCCAATGATTGGAAGTCGACTCTAAGTCACCTGGGAAAGCAAAGAAATGCAATCAAGTCGAGATAATCGTAAAAGATCCGTTGTACGTAAATCAAGAGAATTACTTAAACAAGTAATATCTCCATACCACCTTTCTCGGAGTGCTCGGTCCCTTAAACGTGCAAAAGGAATGAACCAATGGGAAGCACTACACCGTGTCGAACTCAAAAGGTGAAAGAACAATTCATACGAGGAAATGGCAATTCCAAGGATCGCAACAATACAAGCCAACGACGCAAGTGACTTTCAAAAATAAGCCTATCTCTTCAACGGGCAAATTTTTGAAAGATCACTATAAAAGGCTGAGGAGTTTATTTGAGGAGTACAAGATACATGAGAGTGACACAAATTACAGACCTGAACTAAAAACGTTCAAGCAATTATCGGAAAATCAAACATTCTCAATCCTCAAGCCTACACTACGAAGAACATCAATCCAACACTCACCGTGAAGGAAAGATAACTTCAATCGGTTGAAGAGGAAAACACTGAAAAATCAAGGGTCTACATTCCACGAAGGATTGTAGGAAGGTTCAAGGTCGAACCAAGTCTTAAGCTTTTGGAGGGCTTCGTGATCAAATCCAAAGAGCTTGAGCAAGTGAGTATGTAGTAGCAAGGCGCCTCGCCAATGAAGAAGAAGAAGCCGAGTCACGAGAATTGGTGAGTGATCAAGGCGTCTCGGATCGAGTCCCAAAGGATCAAGTCACCATTTGTGTGATCAAGACTTGTATTTGGACCTGTTACCACTTTGTATACACGATCATTACCTAGTGGATTCCTCCGGGAGTTGGAGAAGAGAGGAGTCGAAGAATTACCCCATCTTCGAACCTCTATAAAAATTTCATTGTGTCATTTACATTTCAAAGACTTTAATTCCCGCATTTTTAATCGCTTATATCTCACGATAAATTTGCTATCCACTTGATAATTTACAAGTACTAAACCAAGCACTAAACTCTTGCTTAATCAAACTTAAGGGTGTTAAGTCTTCCGCTGAAAACAAAACCACAGTTGAGTTAATTTAGAACCAACAGCTGAGTTATTCCATCAACAACTCAGTTGAGTCTGTTGAGAGATTAACTCTCTTGAGTGGCTAAATTATTTGTCCATCAAGGACACAACTGTGTAGTATCAACTCTGTATATTTAAAAGGACTAAATCGAAAATTTGGTAAGGTTTATTCAACCCCCCCTTCTAAACCTTACACTTACACCCCTTGGGACCTACATAAAAGAGCTAGAAAAAGCTCACAGAAAAACCTCTTGGGTAAAAAAAAGCTGGAGCTTTGTTCTTAACTCCTTTATAGAGTTGAGCTTTGATTTTAATGAGTTTTTTTTTTGACAGATGGAGCTCTTAAACTTTTCTAGCTTAAAAAAAAAGCTCTTAAGAAAAGGGCTTTTTTGTTACAAGCTATGCTATATTTTGTTTTGAATACTTGAAGGGACCATTTGGATGGAGGGATTTGAAATTCCAAGAGATTTTAAATGAATGGATTTCAAAGTCATTGGATTTGAAATCCACCTCTTGTTTGGATGACGTGAATTTGTGTAAGGATTTCAAATCCATAGTAAGTTTTGATAAAAAAAACAATTAGAAGCTCTATTTATTTTCTTAATTAATATTTAATAAACAAAAATAAAAATATAATCTTATTATTTGTAAATAATTATAATTTTATACACTAATAAAAATATGAAATATATAACTTTTATTATGCCTGAATATGTGTGTGATGATAATGCATGTGCATATGTGAGGAGAGTATGTGTGAGTGTGTGTCAGCGTGTGTGCAGTGTGTGTGTGTAATTGTGTGTAGTATGTAAGTCCAAGTGGCTACGATAATCTAGAGGGGGGTGAATAGATTATGCCCATTTTCTCAAATATGCCCTCTTTTTCGAATGTAATAAGCCAAGACAAGAATGGAAGTGCGGGAAGTAAACAATACGCGTCGATTTATAGAGGTTCAACCCACCTAGGGCCTAATCCTCTACCACCCCAGTATCTACGGGATGGATTTCAAAAAGAAAAAAGATTTTATTAATTACCACAATTAATACATCATCACCTTACAACACCTCTTTGGAGATTACCACAATCTCCCTTGAAGATTACCACAATCTTCAACGGCACCTTGTGAAGATTACCACAATCTTCAACCTTGAAGAACACCAAATTCTTCAACACCTCAAAGAGCACCAAACTCTTAAATAAGAATATTACCACAATGTTCTTGCACCTAACACCTAGATCACCCAAGTGTGTTCTTACCACAAGAACACTCACAAGGATATCTTGTGTTGAATGATGACCACAAATTCAATATTACAACTTGATAATGAATAATACAATTTTGAGTGCAAGTGTAATCAAGAAATAAAGCCTAGACCTCAAGATGTGAAAGTGTAAGACCTTAGGCTATTACAACAAGAATATTGAATATGAAAGAACAAGTATTTGCTTGAGTGTATCTTGTTGTGTTGTATCTCAATTGGTTATCTTGTTGCTACAAAACTTCCTCTATTTATAGGAGATGATTGATCATGGATAGGCTCCTCTTGGGGATTGAAAATCTATAGAAAAATACAATTAAAATAAAGAATATAGTTGTTAGAAATCAATCCCACAACTTAGGAAAATGTGTCTGCTGTCAACGACTAGAATTTTGCTGTCAAAACGATAGGGCGACCGATCGTGCACAAATATAGAAATGAAATTGAAATAGCAAAAACACATATAGGGACCGGTCTAGGGGGGTTGGACCGGTCAACCTATGGTCCGACCGGTCGCCCCCCATAGGGACCGGTCCCCCTCAACAAAGTGTGAGATACAGTTAGTTCTGTAATCTCTTCAGGCACCGGTCGCCCTTTGTACGACCGGTTGACCTCAAGTACAATTTCAAATGTCTCGTTTCTGTTTTGGAAATCATCTTTCAGACATGGGTTGCCCTATATGGCGACCGGTCCAACACGAGACAGAAATGTTGTCCAATTTTTATCGAAAATAAACTTCAAGAAATACTCCGAAAAATTGGTAAAAACATTTTAGATCGATCGGGAGTATTTGGACAACATTTAGAAATATTGTTTTGATGTAAAAACACATTAACACAAAATCATCAAAAGTGTTGTCCAATTTTTGTCGAAAATAGCTTGAAGAAATACTCCAAAAAATTAGTAAAAATATTTTAAATCATTTAGGAGTATTTGGACAATATTTAAAAACATTGTTTTGGTGTAAAAACAAAATCATCAAAATCACGATAAAAACATTTATCTAACAAACTCCTCCTTTTTGATGATTACAAACCAAAACAATTTAAAGAGGTCAATTTCGAAAACAAAACAATTTTACCGATTTAAAAATAAACTATCCGTTTAGAGCGACAACATTCCACGAATAATAATCACAAGGATAAGAGTAGAGATTTTCAAAAACATTTTACAAAAGCTCCCCTTATCAACATGCACAACAAGAGTTATATAGAAGCAATCAACTAAAAGCTAAAAGCTCAGCTTTTACATATTGAGCTTAAGAATCAAGAGCTTATAAGCTCCCCCTGTCAACAAAATATCATTAGACATGTAAATAAGTCCATAATACAACAAATGGACTAAGTATGATCCACAACTTTTGGCTTTTAATAGCCACAAATTATAGCTTCTTTCGCGAGCTTATTTTAGCTTCTTTGAGCTAATGAGCTTATTTCCTGTTTCTCCCCCTTTGGAATCATCAAAAATAATGTTAGCACGATAAAAATCTCATTTATCCATAACAAAGTGCGCAATTTAACCGATTTATCGAGCTATTGATCATTAAGCTTAAAATTCCAAAAACAACTAAGGGAAGAGTTGATTATAAGACTTGTAAAAGCTCGGAAAAGCTCATTTAATTTGCAAAACATGATATCGATAAATATATAAGACTTTTGAAATCGAGAGAATGATGTAGGTGATGAATTTTTCATTGAAACGTTTTATCGAACACTTGGCGGGCGACAAATAATAAAGAAGATGTATATAGCCCTTGTAAAAATAACCAAGCCAAATTTTTCATCACCAAAAGCAATTTACAAATATTATCCAACAACAATCATCATGCCCAACACAAATATATAAGAATTCCATCATGATATTAAAGATGAAGCACATTCTCAAGGGTTCAACCCAATTGAGATAAAGAAGAAGAATTCTTACCAAGTAATCGGAGATGTCCGGTATCATGGATGATATACCAATAGTATAAACTCAAAAATGTATAATTTACAAGAAAGAAATCATTTTGAGTGAATTGTGTGTGAAATTTGCAAAGGGATTCGTGTTTGAAGAAGAAGAGCACAAATATGCTAAGTATTGGACATAACGAATTTTAACTCTGAAAATTGCCAGGGTGACCGGTCCAAGGGGGGGTCGACCGGTCCAGGTGTAGATCGACCGGTCCACCTCCCTCAAACTGGTCCCTGGAGCTCTTTTTGTGGTTCTGTCCGAATTTTGATCCAAAAATCCAATTTTTCACCTATAAGTTTTAAAACCGAATGAAATGCACACATAGACCTCATTTAATATATATTATGTCTAATCAAGCTCAAAATGAGGTAAAAGACTCGGCGGTTAACGATTAAAAACAAATGTCCGCGAGTTATCCTTGAGACGGAATTAAACACATCTCAATTTGTTTCGTTTAAAAAATGCAATCCCTTAGAAAAAGATATCGAATCTCAATGTTTAGTTCGAATATACGAATAACTGTATTTAGAGAAATAATAAATACCGGACTTGTTATCCCAAAAAATAAGAACGTTTTAAAACTTTGGACAAAACAACCCATAAGAAGAAGTGCCTTATAAATATTCGAAAATACCTTTTAACGACACCTTAATGAGATTCGTTGGGATTGTTTTTGAAGTCGAGCATATAGACATAATGCATAAAAATGTCGAGTCTATGGGAATAATAAAAGTAGATAAACATACCTCGAATTTGTTTGTCAACCAATATATGTTTAGCATCTTTATCTAACTTGATGTTGGTTGTCATAGGAGTAGTGATGGTCCTTCCTTCTTCAATGCCAAACTTCTTTGAAAGTTCTTTTGTATACTTTGATTGTGAAATATAAGTGCCTTCTTGGCATTGCTTAACTTGAAGTCCGAGGAAGAAGTTTAGCTCCCCCATCATGCTCATCTCAAATTCGCCTTCTTCTTGACAATAACCTTGCGCTACTAACCTTGCCTTGTTTCAAACTTATATTGCCTTGGTCATCAAGCTTGTTCCGAAATACCAAAAAAAATTCCCGAAAAATCTTAACAAGATATCTTGCACAAGAGCATAGTAATATCGAACAATATAGACACTATAACAGTAACACATACTATGTCTAAAAAAAATCATCAAGACTTTAATGAAACATGTAAGTTCAAATATGCTTATAGGAAGCTATCTAAAGTCTCTTTTGAAATTTGAAAATCCGAGAGCATATAGTTGAGACCTCATTTATAAGAAGTATTTTGAAGAAGAGCTTTGACAAAGCAACCAAGAATAAAGACATGAATATGTGCAATAGAATGCATAATTTAAGAGGAGGATAAAAATCAAATGTTTTATCAAAACAACATATAATCCACTACAAGTCTCGGATAAAAAGTGCTTTATCGAATAGTGCCTTTCAAAAATCGAAAAATCCTCTTAATGACACTTGTATGAGATAATTTGAAATATCTTGAAAAGCAAGCACATAGGCATATGGCAAAAATATATCGAGTCTATGAGATGAATAACAATGGTGAGCGTACCTCGATAGTTTATGTCACTCTTGACATATTATGACGTAGATGGTCATTTATGAAGATATATATCCTACACAATTCTTAAACAATTCTTGCACAAAATATAATGGTGAAAGTGTAGGCTAAAGCAATAATAGATGTCACAAGTATGCTTACGCTATATAAATCGATAGGAGATAGTAAAACACATTAGTCTTAGTAAATGCACAAAATTTTAAAAAAAAATCATGCAAGGTCTCCTTTTCAAAAGATTTTAAGAACACAAATGTATAGAAGACCTCATTTTTAAAATTATTTTGAAAAATCATTTTGAAAGAAAAAATACAAGCATACATAAAACATTATGCATATTTAAATAAGGAGAGATACAATTTACCAATTTCGCCATTTCTACGGGTTGTGTCTTTCCCTTTGTTGGTAGTATCTTCCTCTTGAGAAGTTATCTTATTGATGATGTCTTCTCCAATTTTGCCAATTCCAATGATTGTGTCCTTCCCATTGTTGATCATATTTCCTTCTTGGAAATTCATTGTGGTAATGTCTTCTCCTTTGATAAGATGAAACGGGCATTTGATGTCTTCTTGGCGGTATGACTTTTCTTTGATAATTATTCCACCGAGTACCTAATATGACATTGTTTTGTGGTACCCTCAAGTGTTTGGGTCCTTCGCAATTAGCTTTGAGACTTTTAGGTCTCCAACAATAATTAGAGCTATTTCTAGCCCGACAAGTATTTACCGTATGACCCTTTTTACCACAATAAAAGCAAGTAATAATTTTAGGAGCATAATGACCAACATGCTTAGAGACTTGATTCTTTTTCATATGATTAACGATATTAGGCTTATGATCAAGTCCTAGTTTCAAATTACACAACTATGAACATCAACAATTTTGGTCATTTTATCGGTACTCAAGTTGAATTTTAATAATTCATTTTTCATGCAATTAATATCCTCAACAAGAGTACTATTTTCCTTTTCAAGGTTTCTAACCTTATCAAGTGTGGTAGTGTGAGCACATGAAAGTGATTCATAAGAAGTAAATAAGCTATCCTTACCATTTTTCAAATCATTGAATTCCTTTTTCAATTTTTTGTATTTAACAAGCAAGCTTTGGATTCATTTTGAAGTTCATCGAAATCAATTTTCAAATCATCATAATCATCATGAATTTTATTACTAAAATAATAGACGAGTTTGAGCGTACCTCATTGTCTTCGTCGATGCCCATTAAACATTGTTCGGCTTCTTCATTATTGGAAATTGTAAGAAGCTCATCTCATGTTGTTGGATTTGATGTTGTATCCATTTGCGAGGTAGATGCTTTTAAGTTGCTCCTTTCATTTGCATATACTTCATAGATAGCTTCTAATTTTTCCCATGCTTCATGTGTCAATCGTATTCCTCGAATATGACCGTATTCCAAAAATGTAAGTGAACAATGAAGAATATTTAGAGCTTTACCATTTAAGGAGAGAATTTCATTGTCTTCATCATTAAGCTCCTTTAGGACTTTGGAGGTGTAAGGTCCGTCTTTTATCGGGATGGATTCTCCATTAATGATCATGTTCCAAATATTGAACCCGCAACTTTGTAAATAGCATTCCATTTTTTCTTTCCACAAAGCATAATTTTTGGAGTCGAATAGTGGTGGCTTGTTGGTAGAGGCGCCGGTAAGGTAGACTTCATTCGTAGCCAATGATCGTTCCTCTTTACTCATGATGTGGAACGAGCTTTCCAAAGAGTTTGGCTCTGATACCACTTGTGTAAGTCCAAGTGGCTACGATAATCTAGAGGGGGGTGAATAAAGTATGCTCATTTTCTCAATTATGACCTCTTTTTCGAATGTAATAAGCCAAGACAAGAATGGAAGTGCGGAAAGTAAACAACACGCGTCGATTTATAGAGGTTCAACCCACCTAGGACCTAATCCTCTACCACCCAGTATCTCCGGGATGGATTTCAAAAAGGAAAAAAAAATTATTAATTACCACAATTAATACAACATCACCTTACAACACCTCTTTGGAGATTACCACAATCTCCCTTGAAGATTACCACAATCTTCAACGGCACCTTGTGAAGATTACCATAATCTTCAACCTTGAAGAACCAAATTCTTCAACACCTCAAAGAGCACCAAACTCTTCAATAAGAAGATTACCACAATCTTCTTGCACCTAACACCTAGATCACCCAAGTGTGTTCTTACCACAAGAACACTCACAAGGATATCTTGTGTTGAATGATGGCCACAAATTCAAGATTACAACTCGATAATAAATAATACAATTTTGAGTGCAAGTGTAACCAAGAAATAAAGCCTAAACCTCAAGATGTGAAAGTGTAAGACCTTAGGCTATTACAACAAGAATATTGAAAATGAAAGAACAAGTATTTGCTTGAGTGTATCTTGTTGTGTTGTATCTCAATTGGTTATCTTGTTGCTCCAAAACTTCCTCTATTTATAGGAGATGGTTGATCATGGATAGGCTCCTCTTAGGGATTGAAAATCTACAGAAAAATACAATAAAAATCAAGAATATAGCTGTTAGAAGTCAATCCCACAATTTAAGGAAAATGTGTCTACTATCAACGACTAGAATTTTGCTGTCAAAATGATAGGGCGACTGGTCGTGCACAAATATAGAAATGAAATTGAAACAGAAAAACACACATAGGGACCGGTCCGAGGGGTTGGACCGGTCGATCTATGGTCCGACCGGTCGCCCCCATTAGGGACCGGTCCCCCTCACCAAAGTGTGAGATACAGTTAGTTCTGTAATCTCTTCAGGCACCGGTCGTGCAACCGATCGACCTCCAGTACAATTTCAAACATCTCGTTTCTATTTTGGAAATCATCTTTCAGACACGGGTTTCCCTATATGGTGACCGGTCCAACATGAGACAAAAGTGTTGTCCAATTTTTTATCGAAAATAAATTTCAAGAAATACTCCAAAAAATTGGTAAAAACATTTTAGATCGATCGTGAGTATTTGGACAACATATAAAAATATTATTTTGGTGTAAAAACAGATTAACACAAAATCATCAAAAGTGTTGTCCAATTTTTGTCGAAAATAAACTTATAGAAATACTCCGAAAAATTAGTAAAAATATTTTAAATCATTTAGGAGTATTTGGACAACATTTAAAAATATTGTTTTGGTGTAAAAACAAAATCATCAAAATCATGATAAAAATATTTATCTAACATAGTGTGTGTAAATGTGTGCAGCGTGTGTGAAGTGTGTGTAAATGTGTGTGTGTGTGTGAATGTGTGCAGTGTGTGTGTAGATTAGGGGTGGCCACAGTTCTGGAACCGCCGGTTCCGGTTCCAAAATTGCTAGTTCTGGTTCCTCATTTTGGAGGAACCAGAACCGGAATCGTTGTCTCACGTTCTGGTTACAAAATTGGAACCAATGGTTCTGGTTCCAATTTAGAACTCGATTCCTCTATGGTTCTGGTTCTGGTTTTAACCGGAACCGTTTGTTTGTCTTTAGATAATTTTTTTATTTTTTAAAAATGGTTTATTTCAGTTACAAAAGAAAGGAAAAAGAAAGAAAAAGACTTGGACTTAATATTCAATTAAGTTTTGTATTTAATATTATAATAATATTAAACTGTATATATATACTATTAGAGTATAGACAAATCAAAGATCACGTAGTTTGCTTACAACATTTGGTTTAAAACGTGTCTCATGTAGTTACGAATATAAAAAAATATTACAATAAACATTTAACATTTCTTCTAGCATATTTTAACCTCAAAACATAAAAATTGTTGGTTTTAACCTTGAAATCGGTGGTTTTAATTGCCAGTTCTACCGCCGTTCCACATACGGTTCTAACCGATAGTTAAAACTGCCGGTTCTACGATTTTTGAGATGAAGAAACTAGAACCGGAACTAGTTTACACGGTTCCAGTTCTGGTTTTGGAACCATTGACCGTTAACGGTTCGTGGAATCGTTGACCACGATTTCGATTCCAGTTTGGAACCCGGTTTCAGTTCCATTTGGCCACCCCTAGTGTAGATGGGTGTGCAGTGTGTGTGAGTGTGTGTAGTGTGTGTGCAATGTGTGTAGTATGTGTAAATGTGTGCAGTGTGTGTAAATATGTGTAATGTGTGTAGTGCATGTAAATGTATGTGTAGTGTGTGTAAATGTGTTTAAATGTGTGCAGTGTGTATAAATGTGTGTGAATATGCAAGTGAGCATAAAGAGAAAAAAAAAGCGAATGGATTTCAAATGACTAGGTTTTTGGGAGGGATTTGAAATCCTTTAAAAATTAACTAAAACTTAAAGAGGGATTTGAAATCCATTGATTTGGATTTATATGCCAAACAGGGGCGTGGATTTAGCTAAGGATTTCAAATCCCTCCTCCCAAATCCCCCATCCAAATGCACCCTAAGCCTTGTGACAAATGATTCTTATTGATAGGGGGAGTTTTTAAGTTCTATAACTTTTAAGCTATATTAAAAAAGTTGAGCTTTTTTTGCTTATGTTTACAGCTTATTTTATTTTTCGCTTAAACATCTTGATAGGGGGAACTTTTAAAAACTTGTTTTTCAAATTTTTTGCTTTTTTCCCTTATGAATCTTTGTTTTGATAAGTGTTGCTCAAAACGGATAGATTATTTTTTACCGGAAAACTTATTCACTCTTTTAAAAAATTATTTTGGTTTGTAATCATCAAAAAAGAGTTAGATCAATGTTTTTATTTTGATTTTGATGATTTCATATAAATGAGTTTTTATACCAAAACAATGTCCCCAAATATTGTCCAAATACTTCAAAATATTTTCAATGATTTTTACTAAGTTTTTAAAGTACTTCTTGAACTTTATTTTTGACAAAAATCGGACAACTTCTCTATATTGAGGTCGACTGGTCACCCTATAGGGCAACCCATACCTAAAAGTTTCACAAAACAGAGAACAAACAGTGTGTTGATATAGGGGAGGGCGACGACCAGACCCTCAGAAGGCGACCGGTGCCGAGTGTTTATGTTTTTCTTTGAAATCTCTCTATTT
This sequence comes from Rehmannia glutinosa, assembly GCA_016081115.2. Classification (NCBI taxonomy): domain Eukaryota; kingdom Viridiplantae; phylum Streptophyta; class Magnoliopsida; order Lamiales; family Orobanchaceae; genus Rehmannia; species Rehmannia glutinosa. Next base: position 46,433,139 of record CM071933.1, on the reverse strand, counting down.
CTACAACAACCGGTCGACCCCTCACAACAATCTATGTTAAATCTTGATCCAACAGTTTAAACTTTCGAAAGACAGCAAATTCTATCCTTGCTCAGCCACTTATCATCAAGAGTTACTTTATCATTTCTTAACCATTTTTGTAGATCTTTTGATCCTTCTTTTGTACACAAAAGTGAAGATGTAGGAGCCTATGTTGGAAATCAAATCTTGAAGCTCTACTATAAATAGATGAAGAATTTGAAGGATCAAATACAACACAAGCATACAACACAACAAGAAAAATTCAGCAAAATTCTCAAAGCTCTCATCTTTAATATTCTTGTTGTAATAGCCTAAGCACATAATTTTCACATCTTGCTTATTATGCTTTCTTTCTTGATTACACTTGCACTTACAAAGTTGTATACATCATTTGAGTTGTAATCTTTATTGTTTCAAATCATCAAAACAAGAAATACTTGTTAAGTGTTCTTATGGTATGAACACACTTGGTTGATTATCTAGGTGTTGAAGAGTTTGGTACTCTTCGTTGTTGTAAAAAGATTTTGGTGATCTTCATAGGTGGTGTTTTAAGAAGAGTGTGGTACTCTTCAAGGTAGATTGTAATAGTTTGGTATCTATTAATAAACTTTTTCCTTTTCAAAATCCATTCAGATCTCCATTACTATCCATAACTAAAAAAGTATCATCCGAGATGAAATTCCGAATGTCTTTGATGCCAAATAAATGATCGACATTACTGTAACTAGAATTGTGACGACCCTTCCAACTATGAATGTTTTTAGCCCTTCCCTTTCTATTTGGATCTTCACTTTCACTAGTATTTTCAATAGGACCAAGATTGTCCGTTGATTTCTTTATCCCATACCTACGTTCTAACCCCTTCTTAAATACCATCGAATTAAACCACCATCTTTCCATAGAGTTTTCTTTCCTCTTATTTGCATAAAAATATAATAGATGAATAGTCATTCGATCCACGATTCTTTATTTTGATTTGAATATATTGTTTCGGAGAAATAAGTGGCTCACGAGAAATGAAAAGAAATATCTTCTATTTGATTTCGAAGTCCTCATATAGCACTTCTTCCAATCATGGATGGGGGGTCACTTGTAGGAATGACATAATGCTAATGCATGTTCTACACTACCAAGAAAGCATCGATTTTTAATCTTAATATGACTTGGTCATTTGGAAGAACATTTTTCTCGATCAGAATAGTGGAATGAGATGTTCAATCATTTGATAACCACCGTCATTCTTTGATAAATGATCACTATGAGTCAGACTCAATAGAATTTGATCAATCCTTTTTTCTATCATTAAGGAGGAGAACTGAACCAAGTGGTAGAGCACGTAGTGCCCTAGGTGGGTTGAAGCTCTATAAATCATTGTGTGTTGATTTATTTTCTGCACTTTTACTTTTTCACCATCTTCATGTTTGAAAAAGATGGCACAAATCAGAAAATTAGGAAAATCTATTTACCCTCCCTCTAGATTTTCGTAGCCACTTGGACCAACACGTAAAACTTCCAAAAGGGAAGAAGGCACTAAGAAACAAATGGGTGTTCAAGCTGAAGAAAGATGACAACGGAAAAGTGGTGAAACACAAAGCTCGGCTGGTAGTCAAGGGATTCCAGCAGAAAAAAGGGAATCGACTTTGATGAGATTTTTTCACCAGTTGTCAAGATGACATCAATTAAAGTTATTCTTGGTTTAGTATCAAGTATGAACTTGGAGTTTGAACAAATGGATGTGAAGACATCATTTCTTCACGGAGATCTAAAAGAAGAGATCTACATGGAGCAGCCAAAAGGTTTTGAGATTTCAGGTGATAATCTCATTTTCAAGATCAAAAAGAGCTTGTACGGTCTGAAGCAAGCACCAAGGAAGTGTTACACAAAATTTGACTCGTGTATGGTGAGTCAAGGCTATAAGAAGAATAATGCAGATGAGTGTGTTTACGTTCAAAAGTTTTCAGATGGAAATTTTGTTGTTCTTCTACTATATGTAGATAATATTCTAATCGTGGGAAAGGACACATCAAAGGTTAGTCAGCTGAAGAAAGAATTTTCGAAGTCCTTTGACATGAAAGACTTAGGATCGACTCATCAGATTTTGGGAATACAGATAGTTCGAGATAGAAAGAACCGGAGGTTATGTTTTTCCTATGAGAAGTATATTGGATGGGTGCTTGAGAGGTTCAATATGAACAATGCCAATCCAGTCAGCATTCCACTAGCCAACCACTTCAAGTTGAGCAAGAGTGCATGCCCCTCATTCAAGGAAGAGATCGGGGAAATGTCATCAGTATCATATTCTTCAGCAGTTGGAAGTCTAATGTATGCAATGGTGTGTACACGACCAGATATTGCTCACGCAGTGGGAACATTGTCGTTTTCTCTCTAACCCCAAAAAGGAGCATTGGGAGGCAGTGAAATGGATTCTCAGGTACTTGAAGGGTACATCAAAAATATGTCTTTGCTACGAGGGAGCTGATCCAGTCTTGGAGGGCCATACAGATGCATATATGGCAGGAGATCTTGACAGTAAAAAATCAACTTCAGGATTTCTCTACACTTTAGCAGGGGGAGCTGTTTCATGGCAGTCAAGACTACAGAAGTGTGTTGCTTTATCCACAACAGAAGCATAGTATATTGTTGCCACTAAAGCTGGTAAAGAAATATTGTGGCTAAAACGTTATCTCCAAGAACTTGGAATCAAGCAAAAAGACTATAAGGTACATTGTGACAGTCAGAGTGCTCTAGATTTGAGTAAGAACTCCATTTACCATTCTCGTAGAAAACATATTGACATTCGATATCATATGATATGCGAGACAATAAAACGACAATAATTGAAACTCGTTAAAATCCACACAAAAGAGAATCCAACACACATGTTGATGAAGGTGGTTACACGAGAAAAACTTGAGCTATGCAGAGACATAACAGGGATGCTTGTTCCGGATATGGCTGAAGGGGAAGAATTGAAGAATTCAATTCGAACTTTTTAGCCGACATCCAGAAACAAGCAGTCTCCACTTACAACCGACCTACTCAATCTATATCAGTAGAATTTGACAAAGAAGGTGCATCAGCTTTTCATGGTTGAGGTTTCCAACCAGTTACACCTTCTCATATCTGTATATTTAGAACACATTTCGTCAGTTGAATATCAACCCTTATAAGTGAAAATATTAAAGAGAGTAGAGAGATCATTGAGAGTGATCAGAAATTAATCCTTGAGAGATTGAGTGAGTTTTTTGATAGTTTTTGTGAGTTTGTAAATCTCCTTGTAAATCTTTTCTTGTAAGAAATATAATTGGTATTTTTCTCTTAAATCCATCCATTTAGTTTCATAATGATCATGTGATACCCAACATTAAACTTCTACCATAATAAAACTCATAAATATTGAAAACTCTTAAAACATAATAATATAATCCATTAAATTAATCTTAATAGATAAGTCACATTTAAATTTTATCTCCATCACAACAAGTTTGAAACATATATATCACTTTTTTTCCAAACGGTAGAATATTATTAAAATAACTCAAGCAACTAAACGATTACAACATAGCCAACTAGCTAGGAACCAACTTGGAAGCTTATTTAACCAAGTGGGGAATTGGAAAACCCAATTTAAGTCCACAGAAACATCCAACACCAAATTCATTAATCTATTACAATTAGCTCGATTTTGGGAATTTTGAAACACAAAATAACAATGATCAAAAAGATACCTTAAGAGATAGATGTCTTCGGCTATTCTTGCACCACCGTGATCAAAGGATAGTTTATTGGTGAGTTTGCACATAATATCCTTATCATATAAGTGTATGGCAATATTTTTGAGTCCCTGTTTATCAGCAACACACATGGCCTGATGTTCGCCAAAAATATTTGGATCTTACAACTGCAAGTGTACAATATATATAGTTTATAGAATAATGGCAAGCAAGGTCGTATTCCTCTGGGATTGACTACGAAATACTTAGGCTATAATAACATCGTATTCCAATTTTATTGAAGCGACCGAATATCAATAGTTATTAAAATTGAAAATTAAAAAGAAAAAGAAATAAATTTGCTAACCCCACAAGTATTTTCAATAACCACGGAAGCAACCTTAGGCACATAATCTCAACATGTTTCTTCAATATTGTTGGGAAATTATTTTGTAGATTTTGATGAATGCCATGTAAAACTTAGAATAGGAAGTTGGCACCCCATTCTTGTTATAAATTGCATTGTAATAGATAAAAATTTGGTAGAGAGCCGAGTCAAGTCACTATGCTCGAACATGCAAGAAGACAATCGGAGACTAAAAGGAAGACTCCTTTGTGAGGCGGTGAGTGTGGCAAAGAAGAGAAGACAGAACTCGATGAAGGTGCGGCTAAGATGCGGTGAGTGAAGTATCATCAAGTCAACTCAAGATAGCCAAGTCTCAAGTTGAAGTGATGAGAAGAGTCATCCAATGATTGGAAGTCGACTCTAAGTCACCTGGGGAAGGCAAGGAAATGTAGTCAAGTCGAGATAATCGAAAGAGATCCGTTGTACGTAAATCAAGGAATTACTTAAACAAGTAATACTTCCATACTACCTTTCTTGAAGTGCTCGTCCCGAGAAGCATGCAAAAGGAATAAACCAATGGGAATCATCGCACCGTGTCGAACTCGAAAAGTCAAGAATCGTTCATACGAGGAAACGTAAATTCAAGGATCGCAACAAGACAAGACAACGACCACAAGTGACTTTCAAAAATAAGCCTATCTCTTCAACGGGCGGATTTTTGAAAGATCACTATAAAAGGCTGAGGAATCACTCGAGAGAAAAAATCGACGAACCACGAACATTCAAGCTAACATTTGAATCAGTAACCAAGAATACTCTCAAGTCATTCAAGATCAATCCTCAAGCCTACATTACGAAGGAAATCAATCCAACACTCACCTGTGAAGGAAAGACAACTTCAATCGGTTGAAGAGGAAACATTTGAAGAATCAAGGGGTCTACATTCCACGAAGGATTGTAGAAAGGTTCAAGGTCGAACCAGGCTTAAGCTATTTGGAGGGCTTCGTGATCAAATCCAAGGAACTTAAGCAAGTGGGTTGTAGTAGCAAAGGCAAACCGCCTGTGAAGAAGCCGAGTCGCACGAGAAGCCGGTTTGTGTGACCAAGGCATCTCGCATCGAGTCCCAAAGGATCAAGTGTTTGTGTGATCAAGACTTGTATTCTGGGACTGTTAACCACTCGTATATTGATCAATACTTAGTGGATTCCTCCGGGAGTTGGAGAAGAGAGGAGTAGAAGAATTACCCCATCTTGAACCTCTATAAAAACTTATTATGTCATTTACATTTCAAAGACTTTAATTTCTCGCATCTTATTTTTTATATCTCTTGATAAATTTGCTATCCAATTGATAATCAATCGAGTGCTAAAACCAAGTATTAAAACAAACTTAACCAAATTCAAGGGTGTTAAGTCTTCCATTTGAAAACATATCACAGTCAAGTTAAGTCTTTAGTCAAAACAGTTGAGTTATTCTATCAACGGCTCGATCAGTCGTTGAGTGACTAACTCTCACGATTAACTAACTTAGTTGTCCATCAAGGACTCAGCTGTGAAGTATTAACTCGGAACATTTTTAAAAGGACTAAATCGAAAAGTTGGTAAGGTTTATTCAACCCCCCCTTCTAAACCTTACACTCACACCCCTTGGGACCTACAAGTGGTATCAGAGCGGTTGGTTCATTGAGCCTTCCGCACTAGTTACTGAACTAGATCTCCAAATTTTTCAAAGCTTGTTTTAGTACTTAATCTTTCAAAACTTTTCTATTCAGCAAAGTTATTATCATGGAAGCAAATTTGACACGCATCCCTATGTTCACAATTGAAGAATTTGATGATTGGAAAATTCGTATGCGAGGCTCAAAGATTACACGATGAGATGTGGATAGTGATAGAGGATGGGCCACTCCAAATCTTAAAAGTGAACACAGCTGCAAGGAGAGCTGCAGCTGAAGGAGAAGAAGATGTTGCTCCCAGACCAGCGATGGTTGAAAAACCAAGAGCTGAATGGACAAATGATGATAGGAAAATATATAACTTGGACAATGTGGCCAAGGACATTCTTTACAAAACTTTAGACAAAGCCATGTTCAACAAAGTCAAATCATGCAAAACGGCAAAAGAAATCTGGGACAAGCTAACCTTGATTTGCGAAGGCTCAGAGCAAATCAAAGAAAATAAACTATCTGTTGTTGTACAAAAATTTGAAAATTTTAAGATGCTTGCAGGAGAAACCTTGGATGTTTGGATGCTCGGTTCACGGAAATTACCAATGAAGCGTATGCACTTGGAAAGGAATATACAGAAGAAATGTGTATGAAGATTCTAAGAAGTCTCCCAACTGAGTGGGATATGAAAGTCATGGCCATGAGACACTCCATGGACCTATCAAAAACATCTAACCATGAGCTATTCTCATATCTCAAAACCTACGAATTTGAGCTGAGAAGAAAATACCAAGAGGAGACAGTTGTGCCCAAAACAGCTGCTCTAATTGTTAAGGATGGCAAGAGAGCTGAGGTCAAAGAGGTCATTGACCAAGAGGAGATCGCACTAATGGTTAAAAGGTTCAACAAGTTCTTCAATAAGAACTACAAAAGAAGCAAAGGTGAATCCTCCAGAAGACACTCAGCTCCCTCCAAGTCAAGGGAAGACAGACCACCCAAGAGAGCAGAGCCTCAAAAAGTTGAATATCAAAGAGCTGACAATCCAAGGATGGAAAGAACTTATCAAAAAGTTGAAAATCTATGCTGGAACTGCAGGCAACCTGGTCACTATGCCATTGAATGCCCATATCCTGTAGTCAACAAATACGGGAATGAAGAGGAAAGAAAAGTCTTGAGGAAAGAAGACGGGGAAAAGAGAAAGGCAATGTTTGCTGCAGAGATCTGATCAAGTCAAAAGACACAAGATGGACTCGAGAGTAGTGAAGTGACTACTCAAGTGACTCGATGAAGAAGCCTTGATCTGTCTAATGGCTAAAGAACAAAACCAACGACCAAGAAGATGAGGTACACTCTAACTCATCACACTCATTCTAGTGATAGTATTGTGACACACACACTATCATCACCCACTCGATCTTTATGATTCATTAGGCAAAATGATGAAAGATTTTGAACACATTAAATCCTCACACACACTACTAAATGAGGAGAACAGACTACTTAAGAGCAAAACTCACGGTGACTAAGGAGCCGAGTACTCTAAGTCAAATAGCGATGAGAATAAAAGTCTAAAATTTGAAAATGCTAAGCTAATAGCGAGAGATAGTCTGCTATAGAAAAGAGGGTGAATGATCTCAAAAATGTGATAGCCTCATTCACTAAGGCATCCAAATCATTGGATGATCTTATTATGAGTCAGAGAGAATGTGGAGACAAGACAGGCTTAGGATTTAATTCCTCTATGCTATGTCAAGTTCCAAAAGTGATTTTGAAAAAGGGATCTTCAAGTAATGAAGTATCTCTAAAATCCAAAACTCCAAATGATGCACACACATTTATTCCAAAGCACAATCACAAGCAAACTGGCCTTGGTTATAAAGGAAAAGAAAAACAACCAGTTGAGTATACTGAGAGGACAGCTGAGAAGAAATCCAGCAGAGTTCCTCAAAGAAACTCCAAACAGGAGATACTCAGTAAAGAAGAAACAGAGCTACCAAAAACCAGGAAGCTCTATAAAAGAAACACATATGATGGGAATGGTAGAAAATACCCAAGCCAAGTGATTGGAATAATGTGAACTATCAAAAAGACAATGGAATATAAGCCTAAGTGGCAAAGACCTAGAACTCAGCAAAGGCCATTCCAAAGGCATAAGAGCTTTCATCAGCACTCATATGCACCCAAGCACTACACTCAGAGATATCACAACTACCCAAAGAAGGCAATTGCTAAAACACATACACGGGCATGCACGAGACAAAAGAGACAGGATGTATGAACCTAGAACCCCCAAGCGGTTTGCCAAAATTAATTATGATTATGGCAGCGATAGATGGCAACCCCTTAGAGTCAAATCATTTGGCTATAGGTTGGTTGGATCATCTTACAATACTAACCCCTCGGGACCCAGGACAAGTATGGGTACCTAAAACCTAATTTCCTTGATTGCGGGTTCAAGGAGAGTGAGTGCCAAGGAACCTGGTACATGGATAGTGGTACATTCCGGACACACACGACAGAAACAATAAAAATCTATCAAAATTCAAGGAAGTCGAGAGGTGCAAAAGTATATTTGGATTAGAAATATCAAGAAAATGTTGCATATGTTGAAGGTCTCAATTTCAACTTGCTAAGCATAAGTCAACTCGTGACAAAGGCTACAATGTTGGATTCAATATGGGTGTATGTCAAATCAAGGATCTTTGAAACTAATGAAATAGATGCAAGGATGCGGACAAAAGAACATGTATGTGGTGGATTGGTCAACCGCAACACCAAGCACTTGTCTAGCTTAAAAGCACCTTTGAATCAAGTTGGTCGTGGCATAAGAAGTGAGTCACACGAACTTCAAAACAATTAACAAACTTGCCAGGAGTAATCTTGTAGAAGGACTTCCAGACTTATACAAGAAGGAGAGTATATGTGACGCATGCTAGATGGGAAAGCAAATCAAATCATCATTCAAAGAAAAGACATGTCCATCTTCAACAAGAATATTACACCTGCTACATATGGATCTGTTTGGTCCAGTGGAACCAACTAGCATAAGTGGGAAGAAATACACCTTGGTGGTAGTAGATGACTACTCAAGATATACATGGACAATATTCACGTGTAAGAAGAAAGAAACTCTGCAGAAACTACCACAGCTAATGAAGAGAATACAAAACGAGAAGAGTCAAACCATTATCAAAATAAGATCTGACAGAGGAACTGAGTTTGTCAATGGTATAATAACTCAGTACTGTATTGAAAATGGTATTGGTCATGAATTATCTCATGCAAGGACTCCACAAAAAATGGAGTTGCGAAAGAAGGAATAGAACTTTTAAAGAAGCGGGAAGGACCATGTTAGTTGTGGTCGCTAAAAGATTTTGGTTGAGGCAATAAACACAAAGACATGCTACACTCAAAATAGATGCATGATAAAAGACAGACGGTGACAAAGACTCCTATGAGATTTGGACGGGGAGAAAGCCAAATGTTGCATACTTCAAAATATTTGGATGCAAATGCTTCATCCATAACAATGGCAAAGATAATTTAAAGGTTTTGATGCTAAAAGTCGATGAAGGTATCTTCTTAGGATACTCGGTGAAAGCCAAGCCTCTGAGTGCTCAACAAGAGAACAATGGTTACGAGAAGAATCCATCCATGTGGTGTTTGATGAACCAAATGTAAATGGAGAAAACATTGAAGAGTCAGCTGATAAGCTGAATCAACCAACCATGCAGAAGAGTCCCTATGTTGAAGCTGAAGTTAGAGTTATAAGTCCAGATGAAGATGAGATAGCTGAGTCTCAAAGACAGCTGGAAAATCTACAGCTAAGTGATGATGAGAGAGCTAATCAAAATAACACAGCTGCAAGACGTTTGAATCCAGCTAACTTACTCCAACCTGATGTAAGATGGCTGAGAGATCATCCACCAGAACTAATCATTGGAGATGTAAGAGAAGGTGTAAAAACTAGATCCAGAACTAAACAAGAAGCAATGTTCACTTTCTTCATCTCACAAATAGAACCAAAAGATGTGTCACAAACATTGGATGACACACATTGGATTCAAGCCATGCAAGAAGAGCTAAATCAGTTTGAAAGAAACAAAGTGTGGGAATTGGTTCAAAGGCCAACCCATCAAAATGTTATTGGCACTAAATGGGTGTTCAGAAACAAGATGAATGAGGAAGGCTCTGTGGTAAGAAACAATGCAAGATTGGTAGCCAAAGGGTATTGCCAAGAAGAAGGAATAGATTTTGATGAAACTTTTGCCCCTGTGGCAAGATTGGAAGCCATAAGGATGTTTCTTGCCTATGCAGCTCACAAGAACTTTATTGTATATCAAATGGATGCAAAGAGTGCATTCCTTAATGGTTTATTGGAAGAAGAAGTGTATGTTGAACAACCTCCAAGATTTGAGCAGAACACTCTTGGAGATAAGGCACACAAACTCAAGAAAGCTTTATATGGATTGAAACAGGCACCCAGAGCATGGTATGATACATTATCACAATTCCTAACTAAGAACGGATTCACAAAAGGCAAAGTGGATAGAACACTCTTCAGAATTCAAGATGGGAAGAGTATACTGCTTGTTCAAGTATATGTGGATGACATCATCTTTGGATCCACAAACAAAGAGCTGTGTGATAAATTCTCAAATCTCATGCAAAGCAAATTCGAAATGAGCATGATGGGAGAGTCGACATTCTTCCTTGGACTCCAAGTGAAACAGTGAAGGATGGAACCTTCATAAGTCGGACAAAATACACGGAGATTTAATGAAGAAATTTGGTATGGAAGAGAAGTCTTTACGTGAAAATACCAATGAATACATCGATCAAAATGGACATGGATGCGGATGGCAAGCTGTAGATCAAACAAGATCTGAGCACTTATTGGATCATTGCTCTATCTTACAACAAGCAGCCGGACATCACCTTTGATGTAGGTGTATGTGCAAGATTTCAATCTGCTCCAAAAGAAAGCCACATGATTTGCGGCCAAGAGGATCTTGAGATATTTGAAAGGAAGCCAAGAAGTTGGCTTGTGGTATCCTAAGGAAGGTGGATTCAAGCTAATTGGTTATTGGACTCGACTATCTTTGGATGTAGAGTTGACGGAAAAGCACCTCGAGGCACATGTCAAATGCTTGGAAATAGGCTAATTTCTGGTTTAGCAAGAAGTAAAATTCAATAGCCACCTCTACTAAAGCGAGAATACATAGGCTGGGGCATTTGTTGTTGTGCACAAGTCTTATGGATGAGACAGCAGCTGAGAGACTATGAAGTTGAAGAAAAGGAAATCCCTATTATGTGTGACAATACAAGTGCAATTGCAATCACTCAAAATCCTGTGTTGCACTCAAGAACAAAGCACATCGATGTCAGATATCACTTCATAAGAGACCATGTTGAAAAGAAGGACATCACCTTGGAATACATCTCAACTGATAAGCAGTTAGCTGACATATTCACAAAACCATTATGTGAATCAAGATTTGAAGAACTCAAGCATGAGTTAGGGTTAATTGAGCTGAGTTAACACTCAGAAGACTCAAAGAAAAGAGATGAAACACGTTAAGAGGAAAAAGAGCTGAACTCTTAATTCAGCTAAGTGAATCAGCTGTATCGAAAAGTCAGTTGTACCGAATTAGCTGACAGCTGAGTCACAAGGAGAGAAGTGAGAAGAAGGATTGAATCAGCTAAGGAGTAAGCTGAGTTATTTATGAGCAAAGTGACAAAAACGCGGTCGTTTTTACTAAGCATGAATGTCTTTAAGAATGACGTCAGCATAATTATGACGTGTACAGTCAAAAGCTGCACACCAAGCTTATGATTGGATATAAATGCTGCCGCATTAAATGCGAGAACTTAAATGCTAATTGGCGTGCAATATCTAAGCCGTTGATTTTGATCAAGTTTCAAAAACCACCCGCACGTCCTTTCATAAACCATACTTATACCATTTCGTCCGATTTTCTCTCACTTTACCAAAACTGTTCATCTCTCTCAAGGCAAAAGAAAGAAACTTTCTCTCAAAACCCTACAACTCCTCAAGATCATTTTCTAAGATTCGTTCGGTAAAACACTAAGAAATGGCACCTACTCATGATTTCGTCAAGCTAGGAAAGCAAATCCACACTGGGTCTACTTTGGATTTTGATGGTATGGTTAAACAGGGGTCCGACGACACCCTCGTGAAGAAGATTCTTTGAGAAATTGAAACGTCTGGGCTGAAGCCGTTCTTGACATTGGAGTTTCGATGACCTATGTAGAAGAGGTCGCACGCGAGTTCACGCGTGAACACCGAAGTTCACGATGAGGTCATCAAGTCCTCTGTTCACGGAAAAGAGTTCACCATCACTTTGCAAGGATTTGGCGAACACGCTTGTTCTTGGCGGAAGGAGTCTGGGAGATTCATGAAGTGAGGTTGACTGACCGCTGCTTGGAAGGAAGTAGCCAAGTCCGACGTGTCTTTGCGAAAGTGGTTTACTACTAACTAACAAGAGGTCTCTTGAAGGAGGACTACCACAAATTCTTTGGACATTGTTGCCAAATGCATAGACATTAAATTTGGCGGACTTTGACGATTGTCCAAAGCTAAATTGATCGTAATGGCTGCGATCGTTGAAGAAAAGAAGGTGAATTGGGCTGAGTTTGTATACAGCAGACTCTGCCAGAATATTAGGAACAAATCCTTCAAGGAGGATGGTACGTTTGGAGGTTCCCTTGGATACGGCCTGGTGATTGGCCGGATGATGGAAGTAAAAGGTGTTTGATAAATGGTTTGAATCATGATTTTGATGATTTTGTTTTTATACCAAAACAATATTTTTTAAAGGTTGTCCAAATACTCCTAAATGATTTAAAATGGTTTTAATATTTTCCGGAGTATTTCTTCAAGTTTGTTTTCGACTAAAATGGACAACGCTTTTAATGATTTTATGTCAAAATGTTTTTACATCAAAAATATGTCTCTGAATGTTGTCCTAATTCTCCCGATCGGTCTAAAATGTTTTTACTATTTTTCGGAGTATTTCTTGGAGTTTATTTTTGATATAAAATTGGACAATACTTATGTTTCAGGCTCGACCGGTCGCCCTATAGGGCAACCCGTACCTGTGTTGAGTTTTGGAATAGAAAAAGAGATGGAGGAAAACCAAGGGGGCGACAGATCGACCCGGAGGTCGACCGGTGAGGGCGACTGGTCGACCCTAGGGCGACCGGTGTCTGAAGCCCCCCGAAGAACAGATTCATCTGTTTCCCTATTTTGGTCATGATCGACCGGTCCAACATGAGGGCGACTGGTCGCACCCCCCTCCGACCGGTCCCCCTGTGTAAAAATTGCAGAGTTTTCAATTTTAACTTATCTCTGCGCGACCGGCCGAACCCCTCTTTTGACAACAAACTATCCGTTGAGGTTGCATACAACTTTTCCTTGATTTAAGGGGTTGATTTCTAACAGCTCTTTTCTTCAATTGTCTTGGTATTTTTTACAGAATTCATGTCCCCAAGAGGAGCCTATCATGTACAAGACATCTTCTATAAATAGAGGAAGAATTGAAGCAACACTACAAGAGAGAAAACTACAACACAACAAGATACACTCAAGAATACACTTGTTCTTACATTGTCTTATTTCTTGTTGTAATTTGCCTAGCTATTCACTTTCACATTCTTGAGGTCTAGGCTATTCTTGAATACACTTGCACTCAATTGTATAATTCATTATCGAGTTGTAATCTTGAATTTTTGGGTTATCATTCAACACAAGATATCCTTGTGAGTGTTCTTGTGGTAAGAACACACTTGGGTGATCTAGGTATTAGGTGTAAGAAGATTGTGGTAATCTTCTTGTTGAGATGTTGAAGAATTTGGTATTCTTCAAGGTTGAAGATTGTGGTAATCTACACAAGGTGCCGTTGGAGATTGTGGTAATCTTCAAGAAGAGATTGTGGTAATCTCAAATGTGGTGTTGAAGAAGAGTGTGGTGCTCTTCAAGGTGTTGTTGTAAGTTGGTGTTGTATTAATTTTGGTAATTAATAAATTTTTTTTTCTTTTTGAAATCCATCCCGGATATACTGGGGTGGTAGAGGATTAGGCCCTAGGTGGGTTGAACCTCTAAAAATCGACGTGTGTTGTTTACATTCTGCACCTTTATTATTGTCTTTGAGCTTTCGGTTTGAAAAAGAGGGTAAAATCGAAAATATGGAGATAATCTATTCACCCCCCCTCTAGATTATCGTAGCCACTTGGACTTACAAAAGGGGTACCTCTTCGGCATGGAAAGACGTTCCATGTAAACAAGAGGATGTTTCGATCAAACCTCTCTGGCGCACAGAAGAGAGCTTACGCCAAGAGAGCTGATACGAGTGAGGGGAAATCGGTGACCACGAAGATTCATTGTCTCCTCACCTCCCAAGAAGATCTTTGCTAAGAAAAGCTGCTGCCCGTGCAAAAAAGAAAAAGAAATCTGCACCTGCCTCTGCAGCCGAGTCACCTGCCCCCGCAACCGTGTCTCCTGCCCCTACAGCCGCAGTGGAGAAGGAACCATTAATCCCTTCTCCAGTGATCAAGAAGAAGAGGACTGCCACAACAAGGAAGGCAGTTGCCTCTAAGACAACTGCGAAGGCATTTACCTTCAACGAACCAGAGGAAGTGGAACCAGATGTTCCTCTGGTGAAAACAAAAAGAAGAAGAAGAATTTCTAAGCTCTCCGAGCTTGAGAAGACGGTTGAGTCTGCCACTCAGCTGGAAAAGATACCCGAGACTGCTGGAGAAGTAGAGTCTCTGGAAGTTATCGATGAAACGGCTAAGTCTGATGAGGCCGATCAGCAGAGGCAACTCGAAGACCCAGCTGTAGACAGAACAACTGAGGAACAAGGAATAGCTGAGACAACCGAATCACCTATTGATAGGGTTGTGTCTCTGCCTGTAACGGAGGCTACTGAAGAAGTCGAGCAGCAACGTTTGCTACCCTCAATCCCTGAGCTCGAGGGACAGCAGGGAGATGATGACAGGGATAATGATGTGATGATCCTTTCCCCACCATACCCAGACATTCAAAATCGTCTGCAAGAATGGAGGAAATGGAAGTTGAGTCGATCCAGGGAACAGTTCCAAAGACCGGAATTTATCGAAGAAGAAGAGAAACTGTTGAACTTTCTTGGAGTGACCAATGTGGTGCAAGCTCTTGATGAAGAAAACTGTTTGGACATTCTAAATATCTTTAAAGAGAATGAGAAATAAAGATTGGCAGAAGAAGCTGAGGCACGTGAGAAGGTCAACATCTGCCCTCTCACTGGCACCACAGAACATACACCATATAATAAACAACTCATCTACCCGCAAGGCCCCTTTACTCTCCTCCCTCACAAAAATCGTCTCCGCTAATGCTTTTTGCACATAGCGGAATACGGGGTTTTGAATGCTAGATGCCTTCAAGGTACCCGGTGTGTAGATTCATTTCCCAGTTGTTTCTCTCCAAAAACTATCCTTATCAAAATCCTTATGCTCCTCAACCCCATAATCCAGAGTTCTATATATTTCATTCAAATCACCAATAGTCAACTCCCTCGGCTCATTCGACAACGAGAACCGAATCCCCATCAACTTTCTTTTTCGAACCACTAATTTGAAACTACTCAAAAACTCAAGTGTATAATTCGAATAAGTAGCCCAATGCCCATTCAATATTTCATGCCAATCAATCCGACCACACATAGCCCGGAAATCATCCAATAAACCTAAATTAACAAGAGTAGGTTCATCGGGATACCTTGTGTTAATCCATGGTCGATAGTAGAGTATCGCCCATCTAGCTCGGTGTGTGTTATTCAGCAAGATGACATTTGAAGCTTCCGGCTCGTCGGGCTCATATTCTGGTTGTGGCTCAGTTCGGGCTCCAAAGTTGGTTCCCTTCTTCTTCTTGTATTTCTTCTTGTTCCTCTTGCACCCCTAGAAGCCATGAAAACCAAGATTATGAGGTGTAAAATCTGAAATTTGAAGTTTTTGAAAACCCCCAAACTTGGTGTAGAACTTGAAGAAGTTGAAATTTCGAAGGTTTTAGGTGGCAGGTTTCTTAAGAAGTTGAAGAATTTGTGTTTTTGGGGTGGGATTTATAATGAATTTGGAGAGATTTGGAGATGAGTTTGAGAGTTTTTGGAGAGAATTTTCGAATGGTAGGGTTTGGGTTATCGGGAGAAAAAATGAGTTTGGGGGGTGAATTTGGGGTTAAAACCCGTCTGTTCTGACGGGCCACACGGCCCGTCTGATGCTGCATGGGCGAGCCGTGCGGCCCTGCTCTGGGCATGCCAGTTTGATGTATTCCACATGCCTGTGTGGTGGCCACACGGCCTGGCCGTGTGGTACTGGGCACCTCGCCTTCTCGCACGGCCTGGTCGTGTGGCCTCACACGGTCGTGTGATGTAATTTTTGCACTTTTTTTCCCCGAGAGTTTGTCATGACGCCTACTACGCAACAACTCACAAAACTAAACACAACTAAAATTAAGTTAATAAAAATAAAATTGAAATTAAAATTGAAGGCGATTAAAAATAAACAAAAATAGGAAATAAATTGGGTTGCCTCCCATAAAGTGCTAAGTTTACGTCTTCAGCCAGACTTCAGATTTTTAATCACTGTCGCTCAACCGTGTTGGTTGAAATCTGTGAGCCCTCAAATTCATTACCATACATCAGACTAATGACATTGCATTATTCTATCGGATTCAGTTTAGTATCGCTTGGGAATTTGCCCTTTTCATGTTGGCCTCCCACTACAGTTGCGATCTGGGCTACTCGTGTTTCTAGAGATTTCAATCTTGCATTCATGTTCTTTTTCAACTGAGTGACCTGTTCTTCTATCATGTCTATCTTCACTTCATCCTTATTAGTCTTGCCCTAGTTTCTCCGATAAACGAGGATAGCATCTCTTCAACATATGCTTTCTTTTCATTTGACTCCGCTCTGCCTTGATTACCCACATTAAATCCCGTAGGTGGCTGCAAAATATTTTATTGTTAGCATAAGAGGAGTTTTCATGGTTTCGCAACCCCGTATGATAGTAATTGGGTGTCTGATTATTTCTATAATTATTGTTGAAGTTTCTTTGTTGGCCCACAAAGTTCGCTTCTTCTTCAACAACAGCAGGATATCTTGGAGTCACTTGCTGCATCGCGTCTAGTTTCACATTCAGCACGGATACATGTTCTGTGAGCATGGAAACTTTCTCATCCTGAAATTCTACCACACATCGGACAGTCGATCTCTCGGATGGCCATTGATAACTATTGTTCGCCATCTCCTCTAACAATTCTACTGCCTCCTCTGGATATTTCCCTAGCAGTGCACCCCCAGATGCATTATCTATAATTGTTCTCGTATTGCCACTCAAACCATTATAGAAGTATTGGACCTGTTGGTAGTCGGGGTATCTATGTTAAGGGCACTTCCTTATAAATTCTCGGAATCTATCCCATGCTTCACATAGTGGCTCTGAATCTAACTGCCTAAACTGGGCGATTTCAGATTTCAATTGCAGCGTTTTACTAAGGGGAAAGTATTTGGCTAGAAACCGCTGACTTAGTTCAGCCCAATTTGCTGATGGTGGTGTTAGAGAGCATAACCATCCCTTAGTCTTATCGCGTAGAGAGAATGCGAAAAGGCGGCATCGAATTATATCCTCGGAAACACCATTCATCTTAACAGTATCCAAATATCTAAAAAGTGCGCCAGATGCGCGTTTGGATCCTCAACGGCTATATCCTCGGAAACACCATTCATCTTAACAGTATCCAATATCGTTTGGATCAATGTTGGTTTTAGTTCAAAGTTGTTCGCATTGATCGGCAGACGGGCTACACTCCCATAAGTTTGACTTACCTCCGGCTGGAAGTAGTCCCTAACTGCCCTTTTCGTGGGACTTTCCACTATCCGGTCCTGTGCGTCTGCCCCAGGTAGGCGCTCCTCATTGATTCTGTTATTCACGATATTCTGATTATTCCCCTCCATTGCTTTAGATCTTTTCCTTAGTTGCTTCGTGGTTTTCTCAATTTCCAAATAAATGGGTATTGGCTGGGTAGATCTGGAACGCGTGATCATGCACTATCTGTACTTAACAAAAACAATGTTCGAACCGAAGAAGAAAAAATAAAAAAAAAAATTTTGAAAAAATCGAAAAAATTAAATTTAACAAAAAAATGCTTCAATTAAGATTGAACTACTTATTACTATATCTAAGTAGAATCTTTCGATCCCTAGCAACGGCGCCAAAAATCTGTTCGCCAAAAATATTTGGATCTTACAACTGCAAGTGTACATTGTAGTTTATAGAATAATGGCAAGCAAAGTCGTATTCATTAGGGATTGACTACGAAACACTTAGGTTATAATAACATCGTATTCCAATTTTATTGAAGTGACCGAATATCAAGAGTTATAAAAATCGAAAATTAAAAGGAAAAAAGAAATAAATTTGCGAACCTCATAAGTATTTTCAACAACCACGAAAGCAACCTTAGGCACATAACCTCAACATGTCTCTTCAATATTAAATCCAATTAATATTTAACAAAACCAATTCATGCAATTCTATGAGTTCAATTCCTAAGTTAGTCTATTCCCCCTCCGGGACAGTGCATAAACAGTAGATTAATAACAATTGTAGGTCTCCCGACTCGATACAACTATTATTAATTCCCAAAATATCTATGAATTGAATGACTCCCCACAAACAGTTGTAGGTCTCCTGACTCGATACACCCGTTTGTGTCTGAATTCGTTTTCCATCTTTGTTAGAACTCCTCTTCCGAATTTTGCACTAACAAATATGACATGATAATTAATGATCAGATAAAAATCAATTGAGAATAAGCACTCGAATTTATAAAATATAACACATGAATTAACTAAGAAAATAATTAATCAAGATTTAACATGAATCCACAATTTTGATTATGCCTAAGATCCCAAAGATTAGCCAAACATTGATAATAAATTCATAGACAAACTTGAAATCAATATTGGGACATCGTTTAAGCACATACAAGAGATCTAAACTAAGAAGAAAAACCCATTCTTGTCAGGATGGATTCTCCTTCCAAGCCTTCGAAGCTCTTGTGTTTCAGTTGATGCGAAAGGCCTTGTGGTGTTCTTCGTGACCTAGCCTCCTCTCTCAAAAGACCTTAGATCTTGTGTTCTTGTGTAATTTGATGTCTTTTATGTGGTATGGATGTATGAATTTTCGTGCAAGCCTTGGTCCCTTTATATAAGTGCTTGGAGATATCACTTGTAGAGTTCTGGTTGGACTAGGAGACCAATTCAGCCACAGATACGTCGCACGACCGTGTCAACCCATATGGTCGGGTCGTGCGATTGGAAATTGCTCCTAGGGTATTCATGAACATTGTAGCCCTTTCTCTTAGCTTTCCATAGCCATTCGAATCACCTCAATACCAATTTTTTAGAGAACGTTATGGCCAAAATACTAAACCATGCCAGTGCTGGAAACTATTAGCGTGTTTTGACGTTTTTGAAGAAAATTCCCTTTTGTTCGACCGTCCATGCTTCTTTCCTTCACAGTTTTGCTCGTACCTTGACTTTTGATATATACTTTGAAACATGCTATCACCTTTTGTCCAATTTAGTTCCATTTTCTGCAAAATTCACAATAGTACTCAGTATCACGTCCAACAAAGAAAACCAAGTAAAATACACTAAATATACATGAAAATGCATCAATTATATATCAAAATAAGCCCTTAAATGCACGTATATTTTACACGTATCACCTGGCGAAACCAACCAAGAGTGCCTCCACTGGATCACAAATGTCATCCCTAGAGGTAGCCCAATCTTGTACCAAACCACTTTCATTACGCAACCATCCTCCAATCCCAGCCTTATTTCCCTCCCAAAACATAACACTGACCACCACATTAGATAGACCTACTACATCTAGGATAGAACAATTCTATTCAATGGGATTACCAAGACTTTGATGCCCTTTTCTTCTTCCTTCTGAGATCATTTGAAACTCTTGACACTCTCTAATAGCTCTTCGAACAGTTTCAGTTTTTGACCACTTGGATTCTTGGAACACCCACGAGTTTCTTATTTTCCGCAACCACCATAGTATGAAGACAGAAAGTTGGATTCTATTATGCATACTTGAGTTGTCTCCATAACAATTAATGTCTTGCCACCACCCTGCCATTGTAAAGTGTATTTGAGCTGGTTCAGTCCATTGGATTGGAGCCAACTTCCAAACCAACTTTGCTCTATCACAGTGAAAGAGCAGGTGCTCTAAATTCTCTTCAGCCTCCCCACACATTTTGCCAATAGTGTCAATACTCATACCTCTTCTTTACAAAAGTGTTGCAGTTGGTAAGCAATTGTGCACACACCTCCAAATGAAGTGTTTAAATTTGTTTTTAACCTCCAGCTTCCAATATGTTTTTCACATAACTCCATAAGGTTTTGAGCCATCACTGGATTCAGGTTTATCATTCCTCCATTTCTTTGCTTTTAAAAGTTGGGAGTATGCTGAGTGCACAGTATATATGCCTTTCTTCTCCCAGTGCCAGATAAGACGGTCTTTGGCCTACATTTTGAACAATTGGGATCTGTAAAATACACAAGCATCTTCCACACAAAAAGAGTTAAGTACAAGTTCTCTATTCCACTTTTTCCCATCATCAGAAAAAAACTCCCAGGCCCAAAGGGTTCACAGGTGTTAACCACTCTAGGTTTAAAATTAGGAGTAACTGGGAGCCATGGAGATTCCCAAGCTCTAATGGATCTCCCATCCCCCACTTTAAATCTTAGTCCCATTTTAAGAGTTGTCTTAGTATTAATCCAGCTTTTTCCAAAGCCAGGAGTCCCCATTTTTAGCCTCACAGCCCAAAAGACCCCCAGAATGAAAGTATTTTCCTTTGAGAACTTTACTAAGGAGTAGATTTGGTTGAGTAAGAAGCTTCCAAAGCTATTTAGTTATGAGAGCTTCATTGAACAAATAAAGATCATGGAAACCTAATCCCCCACCCTCCTTAGGAAGTTCAGTTTATCCGAAGCCACCCAAGCCATTTTCATTCCCCAACAAGCAGACTCTCCCCACCAGAATTTATCAGATTCTAATAAGCATTTTTACTGATCAAGATTTTTCAAAATTTATTTGAGCATTTTATGATAGTTTTAAAGAAAAAGAAGTCACAAAACACAATTGAATCATCCGCGAAGAAAAGATGGGTAAGAACATTTTACCAATTTTAAAACCTTTAAACATAGTCCGAATTTAGGCTTGGTGGGACCAAAAATGTTAAAAAAAGTGGAGAGGGTTCATACCATGCCCTTGAAGGAGTAATTAGCGAGAGACTTTGTTTGATATTGAAAGAAAATGAAGAGGAGCTAATACAAATAAAGAGTCCTCCAAGCCCATCTTGATTTGAGAATTCCATTCAACACGATCATATGGTTTTGACATGTCCAATTTAAGTGCCATAAATACTTTTTGCCTTTTCTAATTCCATTAAGGAAATGAATGCACTCATGAGTAAGTACAACATTGTCAATGTTAGAACGAAAAGTTTTGTTGCACTAATACAATGAGATGGTTCTTTGAAAATCACTTTATCTAATTGGTCTAAAATGAGCAATAGAAGTGGGATGCTTGATTTTAGGGATCAAAGTGATTAAAATAATTGACACTTTTGAGCATTTTATGGGTCCACCCTTGGCAAAGAAAGTTTTTCACCAATGATGGACCAAAAATGTTGAAAAAGAGAGGGTTCATACCATCCATTATCGAATTCAAAGAGTGCCCTCTTGATTTGAGAATTTTCCACATTTAAGTTAGAGTTTTGTTTATGAGTCCGAGATGGTTCTTGGAATCCCTTCCGAATATCATGGTCCACCCTTGGTCAAGATGAATGGAACAGAGCTTTATAGGCCTTACAAACTTGATTCAATAGCTTCAAGAGATTCAAGACTTCCATCCTCTTGAATGAGCCTTCAATCTGATTAACCTTTCAATTGTGTAGCTTGTCCTTAACAAACCATTGCGAGAAAAATGCTCTCCTAAAAGAGAAACAAAGATGAGAGACTATCAATGATGGTTGATGTGTTTATTCCACTTCTGGTAATTGGACTTTAATTGGGGTCAAATAATTCTTAATTCTATGGACCAAGATAGTAGGTTTATTAACCTCTTAAATTTTAACATTATATATAGGTTGGAATTTGGGCTAAATCCTTAGTGCAGTCCAGTCCAAATTTAACAAGGCTAGTTTAAGGGTGGCTACGCCAATGAAGTCTGAAGATATCTGAACAAAAAATTATATAAGACAGTTGCACAAAAACAACTATTGGAACAATTTCAAATCACTTGATATAAATAAAAATAATGCGCATAATGAGATACATGGAAGCTCTTTCCTTTAAAAGCATAAGAATTGAAATTAGAATCCACGACTAAGTCATACCGCTAGTTAGATGGTGAAGCATATAAGTAGTTAGCACATATATAAGAGAAGAAAAATATTTAGTCATCAAAATTATGACGTTTTTGGAATTTTAGGAGTTTTTAAGTTACACTTTATTATATGAACTAAACGAGTTTTACACTTTATATTATGGAGCACCCCAATTATTGAATTTTTCACCGGGATCTGTCATATGCATATGGCAGCATGGCACGCCTCTTATCTGTTCGCCTTTTGGTCAATTTCAGGTTGTTTGATGTGCTTAATTTCAACGGTTGAATCTAATGCTAAAAAATAGATTACTATTTTTTTCCATATAAAACAACTTGGAATTAATCAAAAAGTTCACGAACAAAAATCATGTCATGCATGTTACATATTAACGGCAAAAAGTTCCACAATCAAAGTGCTCCAAATGGCAACGTGCAAAACTGTGTAATTCAGATGATAAAATATAACAAAATAATATTTAGTTTTCAAAATGCAAAAATTGCTATATTTGGATGGCAAAGTGTTTTTAATCCAAATATTTTCATAGCCATTATATATATGTTGTGATACTCTCAAGGAAAACTCTCGATCACAAATCCTTGTACTGTGAAGTGACTAATATTGAATTTCTACCAGATATGGTCTCTTAAAAAAATTCAAATAGCTCATAAATTTATTGAGATAGTCCTTACTTTCACTTTTAACTCTCTAGTACTTAAATTACAAAATCGACGAGATAGAAGGATTTAAAAGACCTTTAACGTGTTATGATAAATTGCCATAAATGATGGACTTTAGCACTCACATGAGCAATAGTCACATAATCACAAGTGTAATAGTTTTTTATTTATTGTTATAAATATAACAAAGTTGAAATAAAAATCAACACATGATTTCCTTAACAAATGTCACTCTCTAGTTTTTCTTTGTCAACTAAGTTTGTATCTTTTATATCTGATTTCACTCTTTGCACAATTACACATGCATGGTTTGTTGAGATTACAAATGTCATCACCATGAGTTGTTGCTCGAGAAAAGGTTTGTATAATAAAAGTTTTGAGTTTCTTTGTAATAATTTATATTTATTTTCTTTTATAGAAAATGGCTGGAATTGAGAAATAAAAATTTCAGATCCTCGATGGCTCTGACAGTAGTTATTTATCATGGTGCCTAAATACTAAATTGCACCTTCAATGCCCGAATATGGCAAAAACTCGAGGATAAAGTTGATATTGATAAGGTCAATATAAAAGATGAAGCAAATGCCATGATATTCATATGTCATCATCTATCTGATGATCTTAGAGATGAATATATACAAATCAAAAGACCTTCTGGACTCTGGCAAAAGCTCAAAGAAAGTTTTGATCACACCAGAACTATTATACTCCCACATGCATAATTTGGTGGCGCAAAGAATCGAGATTGCAAAACTTTAAGTCCGTTGCTAACGATAGTTCAACATTATTTAAAATGTAATCTCGATTGGCTCTTTGTGGGATAAAATTGTTCGAATATGATAAATTGGAGAAAATATTCTCCACAATGCACATCTCAAATATGGTTCTCCAATAACGATATATACACCGCCGATTCAAGACATATTCGAGAATTGATTTTAGTTCTTCTCGTGGTGATAAGACTAATGAAATTCTTTGAAAAACCACGATTTGCGACCTTCTGAGTCACGTGTAGTGCTTGAAGCACATGCTAGCTCTGATAGAGGTAGTGGCCAATTTAGAGGCTATGAGTATAAACCAAAACCCGGTGGCTACAGGGGCAGTGGCCGTGGTGGTCCCCATCAAAATATTTATAGAGATGGCATGGCGGTCGTAACTATTTTAACCGAGTTATATTTATCATTATTCCGCCAAAATGACTATGTGGTTAAGCAAGAACATCCAAATCAGTCAAATCGTGATAAAGAAAAAATGCTTATGCAAAGATCTAGTAGTAATCTGGGCAACAGATGGGGAATGACATGACACTGGGCCAAAATTTATGGAACTGCTCAACACTTTGTAAACTTGTACCAGACATCAAAGAAAAATAAAAGAAATAATGTCCAGGCACATGCTACTGAGGAAGTAGAACCTCTTAACGTTATTGAAATTAATAATTCTTTAACAATACATGATCAGAACCCTGTTTAGGATTAAAAATCCCTCGAGCTATTATATTTTTTCCGAGGATCCTATTTACGAGGCACAAGGTGCTAAGTTGTGGAAACTAAATCAAAATTAATCTTTTTATCATGAATTAATGTAATATCTCCATCGGAGGGTATATTCGAGGTTGAGTTTATTTTGATTGACCCAAGTTTGTACTTTTCCCAATGATACATTCCCAATCTCAAGCTTTTAATATGAAATAATAATTTTATTTGCGTTTAATATTCCATCATAAAATATTAGCAAATTTCTACTAAATCATTCACAATCTTCACATTCAAATTTTCATCCCAGTGGCTAGTTAACGGACATATAACGACTAGTAATAGTAATTTTTATTCTATAATAGTAATAGTTAACGGACAAATTCACACACATTCTCTCATCTTTCTAAAATTTTTTATTTTCTTCATTCCAAAAATAGTTAACGTGTCCATAGTATTTCTTATCATAATGATCATCATGTATACCATCTTTATTTTTATCGGAGAATATCTTCTAGATTTCTTTTGGCTTATGATTGAGCTTCTTATTCTCATAATTTATCCTCTGTTATGTATGAACATATAATGATTATGTATGTTTACAGCTTTATGCTTTTGAATAAAATATTTTATGTTTGCACTTTTATTATCCATCAAAGTCATAATTTTCAGTATTGATATCTTGTTACACTAGATACATTTTCGATGATGAGTATATGTTAATCAAACTCGTGATATATAAAATCATTAAGATAATTGTATAATATTAACTCAAATGTTACTATATTAGGTATACATGGGAAACATCGAGAAAAGATATTATTGCTTGTTTGATAGTGAAACAATGCACTTAATATTATCTAATATATCATATTTCTCGAGTGTGACATAATGAAAGGCACAAATCACAACTATAACCGGTCTTGTTGAGATTATGGATGGCCCTGAGAACACAACAGTGGTGTTTCCTAATGGTACAATCTTGCATATTGAAAATGCATTATTATCTAGTAGATTAAAAAGGAATCTATTGAGTTTTAAGGATGTGCCCCGCAACGGTTACCATTTAGAGACACCATTGAACATAATAAAGAGAGTCTATATATCACATCTTATAAAATAAGAAAACAAAATGTCCAAGAGAAATTTGAATCAACAAATTTTGGACTATATTGTGTCATGATTCGAGTTTTTGAATCCTATACCGCTATATCTTGGAATCTGGTAAATAATCATATATTTGGGTTATGACATGATCGCTCAGGACACCTATGAACTACTATGATGCGTAAAATTGTTGAACATATTATGGACATTCATTAAAAGACACAAAGATATTGATGTCCAAAGATTATTTATGTGCATCGTGTTCCAAAGAAAACTCACTACTAGACCTTCCATGGAAGATGTTGGTTACGAATCACCATCATTTTTATGTAGATGGTCACATGTATGCTTATTATCTACCAGAAATGCGCATTTACTCGATTATTAGCGCAAATTATTAAACTTCAAGCACATTTTCCAGATTATCATATCAAGAATATAAGGATGGGTAATGATGGAGAATTTACATCAAAAAGTTTTGATGAATATTGCACCGCACTAGGAATTGATAATATATTGAACACCAAATAACACATTTCACACTCAAAATAGATTGGTAAAATCCCTAAAACGAGTTCAAATCATTGCTCGTATAATATAATATTAATGAG
This sequence comes from Rehmannia glutinosa, assembly GCA_016081115.2. NCBI lineage: Eukaryota > Viridiplantae > Streptophyta > Magnoliopsida > Lamiales > Orobanchaceae > Rehmannia > Rehmannia glutinosa. Next base: position 46,407,052 of record CM071933.1, on the reverse strand, counting down.
ATTCATGAGTGCAACATGTGGACATGTAATATTGCATGCATCAACTCTTATCAGATTAGGACACATTTCTTATCATATGCACTCCTCGATGCAATTAACTATCGGTTTTGAGTCGAATATTTCACACATGCGCACTTTTTGGTGTGTTGTCTAGGTGCCGATTCCATCTCTCAAGATGACAAAAATGGGTCCACAATATAGACTTGGAATATACGTTGGATTTGATTTTACGCCAATTATTCGGTATTTGGAATCAATGATATGAGATTTATTTACCAATAGATTGCAGAGTGTCATTTTGATGAAACAACATTTCCATCATTGGGAAATGATAAAACTATTTTAGAAAATGATAAACAAAAGCCAATTGAGAATATCTTTTGGAATGAACAAAGTTTATCTCATTTCCAACCAAATAAAGTAAATGACTTGGATTTTGACCAAATATTTTAACTGCTGCCTCAGCATTTATATGGGCCATGTTGCTAGATAGATGTCAGATTTTAGAACTCGGGACGATGGAAAGACCAAAATCGCAACTAAATTTGCAAATTACAAAAACACGAGCATCGCTAAAATCGCATCACCTAAAGTTACTGACCATTTTTTCATTTTTCCCTAAAAAAACCTTTCAGCGCCAGTTCGTATTTGAATTCTGAGGGCAGAACCGCACCCTATAAAATAAAGACTTTTGTCTTTTTCTGAAAGAGAAACACGACCTGGAAATGGAGGGAACGCATTCGAGTTCCCATCGCTTCGACGTGCTGAAGAAAATAGGAGGTATCATCTCACTTTACGATTTCAATCTCAATAAGCAGTTCATGTCTAATTAAAACCTAAATACAAATTAATCAACACAAAATTGTTTCTGCAGAGCTCACGCGATCAATTGTTGAAGATCTATGTAACGGTCGATCGCCGACCTTACAAATCGATCAATTCAGTTCCTACTGCACCGACGCTTCTGGAAACTGGTCGGATGTTTTCATAATATTGATTTATCTTTTTTTTCTTAATACATACACACACATGTGATGCTGTTCAATTTATCGAACGATTGGGTTTTTACTTTTTGATTTCGCATTTTGTATTAGATGAGCGAAAGTATCTGAGTAGTTATGATTTCGTAAATGAAGTTAGTAAGTTTTGTTGCAATGCAGCTGTTGCATCTATGATTTGCCAAAAGGGAAAGAACTTCTCATGCTGCGTAGAGAAAGTCAAGCGCGTAGGTTGGGTGAGTAACACAACACGTCTTCTGAGTTCTGACAAATTTTGGATTATGGTTTAGTGGATGATGTTGAGCTATGGGAATAATATTTTGGAAAATTTTATCTGTTGGTATTCACATTGTTTCTAATACACTACGGCAAACTTTGACGTGGTTTATTCTGGTTTGTAGATGTATTGCTAAGAGTGTTGCTAATAGTTCAGCAACTCCTGCAAGAAAACAAGCATTGTTCAAAAAGAGATATCTATTACATGCACCCTTCGGTTTTCAAAGGTGACTCATCCATCAAATTTGTTGTATTTATGCACCTTGATATTTATTTGAAAAATGCATATTTTTTACATGAACCTTGGTATTTATATGAATGTGTACACATTTTTTGATGGTTATATATTTAGAAGTTATCGTGTGAATGTGAGAAAATGTCGCCCTATCTTGGGCAAGCCCTTAGTGCCAACTCCACAACTACCAGAGAGCATAACATAATTGATATCTGGATTTTTTTATGTTCTCAGGATTCTTTGGTTAGACCTTTCCCTTTTTTTCCCCTCTCTTGAATTCATCTAATTATCCCTCAACTGCAAAGCAGAACAATCTGTTGTTGACCGGGCAATAAATGACATCTGTATTCTTCTGCAGTGCAGTCGCCACAACTTGAATGTGGTATGTTCTCAGAACTATTTCAGTTTCACACTGTTTAACCTTGTTGTATGTCAGTATGTCTTTGAATTTGATAAATGCATTGCTTGTGAAGTATGTGTTCGGTTGCATGTATACACACTTATTCGTGTCTGATCAGAAAGCATTTCAACTTCGTCAGGATCTTTATCCATTTAAGATGGATATACTATTGTTCTTTGTATATTCTATGTAAGTACCATTTTAGTACGCCATTTTTCAGTATCAGTTGCTTGTCAACATGAAAGCTGTTAGCTTTTGCCCCATAACATGATTAAAATGTTTAATAATTTTAAACTTTTAATATGACTTGTCTGTTTACTCTCTCTTGTATTAAAATGCAGCCCATAAGATTTTATCTGACCAATACATCATGTCTGAAGGTTTATTATTGTTTGGACTTCCCTCTGCTTGCTCCCCTGAGTTGATGGATAAATAGGAAAAAATAGCTACATATTAATATTTGAAAGTGATTATCTGAATATTCAGATAGTTCAGTCAACAACTTGTAATGAAACTTCAGATTAGTGATGTTTTCTCTGTATCATCCATTTGCAGGTATCTGTAGGAAATGGGTAGGTACCAAGTGAATAGCACATTCAATATTCATGGAGATTGAGATTACTGTGTACTGAGGGTTTCGGACTTTTCAATTGCAAATTCTGTATTTTCTAACTAAATAAGGAGTCTTCTCTGGTAATATCCTCTTGGCAATCAATGTGTTACTTGGTAGACTTTTCTTCGCAGCAAATTGAACGTATGTGTAATTAATAATTTCATTTATAAACCACGAACTTGTAGCTCACGTGGTATCGCTCACTTTTTGTAAGGGTGTTGGACCAGGGTTTGAACCCTGTTTCTTTCAGTTTCTTTGAAATTTATCCCCTCCCCTCCAACCACTACTCCCAACTTATTAAAAAATATAATTTCATTTATAAGACGCCGATTAGGTTTCGGTCAGTAATCGGCATTGTGAACACGTTCTCTGAAAATAGCTCTTTTCATCAATGCCAACTAATTAATGCTAAAATAATCTGCATATGACAATACATGGAAATGAATCAGTTTCTACTTTAACATCTGAGAATTCTCCAAAGGAATGTCTCTATCGGAACATATTACCTTACTAATTTCTTTAAATTACCAACATCATTGGAAGTTTCTTTTTTACTCCTTCAAGTTTACTGGATATCTGTATCTCTTTTTTTTTTTTTTTTTTTTATTTTTTTTTTGTGTGTAATCTTTGGTGGCCATGTTTCTCATGATTCCCCCACCCACCAAAGAAAACATAGTGATAATAATAATAATAATTTCAGATTGGTAATGGGCTGGCTGAGATTTGCTGAAGCTGGGAGAATATTTGATTGCATCAACAGTCCTAACACGGTAAGAGAAGGAACTTAAACTACAGATTGTACTGTAACCTTTGACAATGTAATTCTAGCTAACTGTGCTGCAGGCACACCATATTCCTGTCCATGTAGAAGATGTGGAAGGTATCACGTCGTCACATATGCAGTTTCTTGAATTGAATTTAATTGAATATTTCCGGCTAAGTTTGACTGGTAAAATTGGTTCTATACCTCTATCCTTATGGCATTTATGTTGGAACTTTAAGCTGAAACAAATGAACTTCTTTACTGGAGTATTGAGCATATCCACTACATAATATAGTAATTTTTGATTAATATTGCAACTGTTTGTATGATCTCTTGAAATAACTTGCTTATTGATGCATCATTTCCATGACGCTTTTACTAGATATAATCAGTGTGTCTGAATATATCTTAGTTGTGGAGAAAGAATCAGGTATAACCTTTTTCATTGCCACTTTCTCGTTATGTTTCGTTGGTATTGGTTATATTCTTAACTAAAAACACCATTTTGTTTATTTACTATACTCTGCAGTATTTCAGCGGCTGGCGAACGATCAGTTCTGTAGACAAAACCGCTGCATAGTTATCACTGTATGAGTAGTTTATTTGTTTATCTCTGTGTTATCTGTTTACTAGAATCAATGCTAGTGAATATCTATCTACAGGGAAGAGGGTACCCTGATGTTCCCACTAGAAGGTAAAGACTTTGTTGTATTGTTATTACAACTAAATTGATTATTTCTTTTAGCACGCTCATGTATACCTGTGTTGTTTGCTGTTCAGATTTTTGCACCTTCTCATTGAAACGCTACATCTTCCTCTTTATTGCTTGGTGGATTGTGATCCATATGGCATAGATATCTTGGCAACATACCGTTTTGGTTCTATGGTGAGAATTCTAGTTGTGAGCCACTTTTGTATATCTTATGATCGCTAGGCAAGCAGTTTTACGTACATAATATAAGTGGTTCCCGTATGTTGTCTTGTTAATGATTTTGTCGTTATTATTTCTCTCAACTTCTTCTAGCAAATGTCTTATGATTCGAAATCCCTACGTCTCCCTGAGATGCGTTGGCTTGGAGCTTTCCCATCAGATTGTCACAAGTATCAAATCCTGCGGTGTCTCCTACCTTTGACAGCTGAAGGTTAGCTGCATGATAAAGAAAACGTTTTTTCACAAAGTCTAATATGTTTCATCTAAAGTTTGAAATGTCTCGTCAGATAAGCAGAAAGCCAAAGTCATATTAAGCAGGTGTTACATGGAACGAGAGGTCCCATATTGGAGGTAAAACTTTGCGATCTATGGTCATTTGGAGTGCTATCACATTTTTGAAAAAACTAATGAAAGTTTGGTCTATTTGACAATCTTGTATATTGAAGGTCCGAACTCCAGTTGCTGCTGGATAGAGGAGTCAAATTCGAGATTGAAGCATTGTCAGCACACTCAATCGCATTCTTGTCAGAGAATTATTTGCCATCCAAGATCCAAGGGGGAGCGTACATATAATTTACTGGCTTTCCTACTACACAATATATACGTATATTCTGAAGTTAGTACTGTGTGTACATATTTTTGAGATAAAAATGAAAGCATATTAGTAATATGATTAACAGAAAAAAAATATATATTTGCAGAATAAAATGAATTTGTCTTGCTGAACAAATTCTGGCATTGACAACATGAGCCTTTATCATTGTCAATGGACATTTGGTGATCAAATGTTGAAGTTACAAGGACAGCTAAACTTGATATCATATTCATGAATGAACAAGCACTAGTAAACAATTAGTCACTGCTGACTCTCAATACCTATTGATGCATCAGTTCAGCTGGTAGGCGGCCTGCTATGGGACACCAAGGTCCCGGGTTCGGAACCTATCAGTTGCAATTACTCCTTATGTCTCCCGGGGCCAGGCGTTGGGGCACACATGGTTACCCCGAGTTTGGTAGCTGTGGGTGGGCCCAAAGGACCCTGCCACAGTGAGTTCTAAGTTATTAAAAAGAAATGTAACCAATGATGCATTTCAAGATTCAACTTCTACTTGGAGTTTTACTCTAACCTCCTAACATCCTAACTAATGATTGATTAGTGTATTTTGTATTGGATAAATCTCACTTTACCCCTTATACTCTCATTGAATATCACTTTACCCCCTTGTATTGTCAATTGTGTCATTTTATCCCATTGTACTCTCAATTTGTATCACTTTATACCCTTGAACTATGAAAATGTAATTTTATTCTCCTATTCCTTTATTAAATGGCTTAATTATCCCTGATGTTGTTTTTAAATTAAGTTAATGGTATTAAATTCATATATATATATATATATTGTTTAAAATATTTATTATATTTAATTTAGTTTCTATTAACTTAGTTTATTATTAGTATTAAGTTTCTCATCATTAATGAATTATAATAATATAATTTAAAATATATGTATACATAGATATTATATAGCCATATTTAATATAAATTATGTCAAATTTAAGACTATTCATTTTAGTATCAAATAATTAACCAGTAAAAACTATTTTTTTATTAAACATATTTTTTATTAAATATTGATTATTCAATTAAAAGTTGATAAATTACTAATAATATTTTGCATTTTAATAAAATGTATTACATATATATTATATAATTTTAAGTTAGTAATGAATAAGAAATTAAAAATATATATGTATTAGCTAATATAAAATATTCTATTATATATTTATTTAATAGGGACTATATTAGATTTAAATAATTAGAAACTAAATGTAAAATATAATAAATTTAATATTAATCCATTATTTAATCAATTTATGAAAGTTAATTTATAAATTAAGCACAAGTTTAGTAATACTAAATACTTTTAAAATGATATTGTTATTTTACTAAATTAATGGTATGGTCATATTTTTTTAGCATATGAATATAAAATAATATTCTAAATTATAAGGAGGTAAAATGATACTAATTGAGAGTGTAAGAAGTAAAATGATACAATTAAGAGTACAAGTCGATAAAGTGATATTGAAAGAAAATACAGTGGCAAAGGGCAAAGTAAGATTTACTCTTTTATATTTTGAGAAAATATCTTGGTTGTCTGACAGTTTGAGTTTGACCTTGCTAGTCGTTCTATACAACATCAAATCAATTATGTTAACGAGCATTAAACTCTTGAAAATACCTACCTGAAAATAAACATGTATATGACTACCAATCTGGTTATATTTAATTTTGTCGGGGATTTACAAACAAAAATGCTGAAAAATGGTTAGCAATAGGGAATTCTACAATGGATTGGACCCAAACATACTTTTGAGGGCATTGGCAAAGGAACCAGGTACCAATCAGAAGTAAAATGGGTCAAGCTCAATTACTGTGGTTACCACGATCTGAATAATGTTATACAGTTAACGACTGTGGTTAGTATATTCGGATTCACTCTGGGCATCGAAGCATCAGTAAATGTAATCCGACAAGTTGGCCCTGCTACCAGCGAGTTCAATCGATGGTAAAAAGTTCTATTTCACTCGCTGCATAACTCAACAAATAAAACTTGAATATTATTTTATTCGATAAAATTTAAAACTCAATTAAGCTTTACTTAATTAGTAACAAAATAAATAAAATACCAAAAAGACTAAACAACTAAATATTGATGGGTATTCAACTTAATTTGTTCGTTCAAAGTTCAATTCAACTCATTTAATAATCAAATTAAACTCAAATACAAATTTTGAAACTTATAAAAAATCAAACAAGTTTGAGTAATAAAATTGATGCTGCTCAAAATCGACAGATCATTCAAAGTCAAGGAATTGAGTAGTCGGTCCAACTTCTTCTACTGAGCTGGTAGAATCTTCGGATGAAACTAGCCTACAACACATGGAACAAGGTTAGGGGTCCGCAGGGTGGTCCAGGAGGCCCCTTTGATACTCAAGTCAGCGATTGTAGGAGAATAATTTCAGAGCACATGAATGCAATTCGCAGTAATCAATTAATCTTACTTACAAATGAGATAGATAGATCTTTTTTATATCTGAGATGATGGGCCGCATGGGCCATGTAAGATAAAGTGGTCCACGTATGCCGGTGTAGGCCAGTATGGGTCGTATAGTAGGAGAATATCATATGCGGCCCAATAACTAATAATATTAGGTAATTAATAAATGCATTAAATAAATAAAGGCGATAATTGTGAAAGGATGATCTTATCCCCCAACATAAGCCCCTAGCTCCCAGGTTGCGGAAGACAGAGGGAGCAGTGCGAGAGTTAAGTTCCCGGTGAATATGTGATCAGTGAAGGATTGATCTCTTGAGTAGGAGGATGTCTCCTGAAAGGGGAAAGTCCCCAGTGAGCAGAAATTCTCCGTTAAGTAGCAAGTCTGCGAGAGGTGGGAGTTCCGGAATGAGCAAAGTCTGGGAGGTACCCCAGAACGCGAGTGGTTTACGGGGCGTGGGCATGCCGAAATAAGGAGCTCACTGGAGCCCTAGTTATTGAGTTTTCTTACATGGGATGAGTCCTCAATGGACTTAGCCTTTTTGAAAGGCATCATAGTTTTTTTGAGTGAGAGATCCTCATGGGACTTAAGAGTTGAGAGTCCCCAAGGGACTTAAGTTTTTCTTTGAACTGCTTCTTCTAATCTTCTTGGTATTTAGCCCTTTAGATGCTTCTTATGAGCTTAGTTGGTGGGGATTTCACTGGCGAGTTGAGAGCGAAGAGTACTCATGTAGGAGTGGAAAATATCGTCCGCTTGCTTGTGGCAGCGTGAAGCTGCTTCTAGTGGGACCTGGTGCTTGATGAGTGCTCTAGGTAGAATGTAGCTATCTCTAATGAGACTTAGTCTTGGAGAGTGCCACGGATACGGTGTAGCCATCTCTTATAGGACTTACCTTCCAAATAATTCATGGTTGACTCTTGCGAGAATACTGCTCTTGGGATGTGATAACTTTTTTCCAGGCAATGAGTAACTTGGTGGAGTAGATAGACTCTGTGGGCAGGCACGAGAGCCGCATGGTGGGATTGACAAGTGGAGGATCCTATAGAATTGGTGGATTTGTTGGACTTTGGATTTTCAGATGGTGAGGGAGGCGAGACAGGTGCCTCGTACGACATTCCGGAGGGTGCCACCAGTGGAGATGGCGAAGGTGATTGATGATGATGGAGTCCCCCAGACTTGAGCATTTTACTGGTCTGCTTAGCAACTTCTCTTTTCAGCCCGTATGTTCAAGGTTTGCGTTTGAATATTTGATATTATTTACTTTAAATATTTGCAGCCTCTACGAGGCATGGTGATATTTTATTATGTGGAGTGATGAATTCTCTGCCCCTCCATGTATGTGTTAGCATTTTCTGTATTTCTTGATATTCATCTATAAAGTGTTCTTTGATAGAAGTGTGACCTTGTATCTTTGCCACTTTGAAATGGGGATCGACCTGCCGGTCGGTCGCGGGCGCGCCACCTGTGGGGGCTCTAAGGAAACTCCCCCGAAAGCTAATCTGGTTTCTAGCCTCATTTTGAAAAGGTATTTTGCTGGGATAATATAACTCAGTAAGGATCTCGTGAGGAACAGAGAGAGAATAAGAGTGAGTGGGAGAGCCCCCCAAGAGGGCTTTCAAGGGCGCCATCAAGGGCACGCCCTTAAGCCTCTCGGGCCGCTCCTAGGGATGTTTCTCGTGCTTTGGTCCTCTCTTCTCCGCTCTTCTTCACGAGGGCTTCTTCCTCGTGGGGTTTCTTTCTCTATGGAGTTTTTGTGAATTTTGAGATGGGTCTCGAACCTCGAAATTTCGTTCTTGGATTAGGAGTAGTGAAATATTGCAGAATAGGATCATGCAGGTGGAGCCGCCAGTGGGCGGACCGAAGTGGATGAGGAAGAGAGACCTCAAGAGGCCTCAAGGTCGCGCCCTTGAGTCCCCTGGGCCACTCCGGGGGATGTTTCTTGTACCCTAGTCCGTTCTTTTTTGTACTAGGTTCTTTTTTCTTCAAAATTTTCATATGTTTTGAGTCGGGTCGGACCCGGGGGTACGCCTTCTGTATTTAAGGGTCGCAGAGTTACTAGCCAACTAGTTTTTAGTTCTCACCATATGGCTATAATTTTGTCTATGGAGTTTGGCATTCCCCATTTGTCTTTGGGGCTCCGTATAGTTGACGATTTTGTTGTTTTTCATCGGATTCAAGTTCAAGTGTGGAAGAACGTGTAAAAGAGTTCGAGGGACTGTAGGTCCCAAGGGGTGTGAATAAGGTTTAGAAGGAGGGGGGGTTGAATAAACCTTACCAACTTTTCGATTTTAGTCATTTTAAAATATTACAGAGTTAAATACACAGCTATGTCCTTGAGGGATAGCTAAGTTAGTTAATCAGCAGAGTTAGCCACTCAACAGACTCGATAGAGCTGTTGATAGAATAACTCAGCTGTTTAGTCTAAACCTTAACTTGGCTGTGATGAGTTTTTCAGCGGAAGACTTAACACCCTTAAATTTGATTTAAGTTTGTTTTAACACTTGATTTTAGCACTTAGTTATTTATCAGTTGGATAGCAAATTATCAGCAGATATAAAATAAATGTGCAGAAATGTAAATATGATGAAATGTAAATGACACAAATAATTTTTATAGAGGTTCGAAGAGTGGGTAATTCTTCTAATCCTCTCTTCTCCAACTCTTGGAGGAATCCACTAAGTAATGATCAATTCACAAAGTGATTATCAGTCTAGAGACAAGTCTTGATCACACAGTTGACTTGCTCCTTGGACTCAGTCTGGAGATGCCTTGGTCACACAACTGGCTTCTCGTCCGACTCAGCTTCTTCACAGGGCAGCTGCCTTGTTACTTCAGCTCACTTTCTTAAGTTTCTTGGATTTGATCACGAAGCCCTCCAATAACTTGAGATTGGTTCGACCTTGAACCTTTGTACAATCCTCCTTGGAAAGTAGACCCCTTTTGATTCTTCAAAAGTTTCCTCTTCAACAGTTTGAAGTTGTCTTTCCTTCACAGCTTTGTGTTGGATCGATTTCCTTCGAGATTTAGGCTTGAAGATTTTGCTTGAATATCTTGAGAATATTTTGCAGGTTAGAGTTTGAGTAATGCTTGCTCGTTCGTGGTTTAGGTAACCTTTTCTCAATGAAATTCCTCAGTCTTTTATAGTGAACTTTCAAAAATATGCCCGTTGAAGAGATAGGCTGATTTTGAAAAGTCACTTGTGTTTGTTGGCTTGTCTTTTATTTGGTCTTCATTCCTGAGATGTAGACCTTTCCTCGTATTAAATGAATGTCCAGCTTTTCAGGTTCTGACACGAGGTGCAGTGCTTCCCATTGGTTCATTCCTTTTGCACGCTTCTGGGACTGAGCACTTTAAGACTTGGCAGCATGGGTGTATTACTTGTTTAAGTAATGTTCTTGACTTCTGCGCAACGGATTCTTTTTAGTTAACTCCTCTTTGCAGCAGCCTTTTTCCCCAGGTGACTTGAGTCTGCTCCAATCATTGAAAGACTCATCTGTCACTTCAACTTGTGACATGGTTTCTTGAGTTGACTTAACTGACTCTTCACACAGCTGTCCCTCAGCTGTTACATCTTCAGTTGAGTCCTTGGTCCTCTATCTTGGCCATACTCAGCTGTTCCTCAGTGGAGTCTTCACTTCACTTCTTCAGTTGACTTCTTGTATTTCTAGGCATAGCTTACTTGACTCAGCTCATTCAGCCCTATCTATTACAAGGAGAATTACAAGGAAAATGGGGTGCCAACATTCTAATCTATGTTTTACATGGCATTCATCAAAATCTATAAAATAATTTCCCAATAGGGACAAAGTCCAGATGAGGCCCCTTGGCCCAAGTATTAGCATAGGCCTCCTCCCGAATATAGAGCTTTAGTTCCAGAGAAGCTGGTGAATAGAGTGATTTCTTATTACCTGTGAAGGCTAAAATAGTTTGTGGAGTTGGCCCATCTTTCGTATGTTGGCTCCGATATCGGAGAATAGACTAATTCTTCTCTTGGTTATAAAGTGCCTGGACGAAATTTAATGAGGGCGTCTATCCCCCTATGAGTGGGCAAGGGCACCCAACGAGCTGGAAAGGACTCTGATATCGGTTAAAGTTTGTTTCCTGATCCGTCATGTCTTTTCTAAGTTACATTTAGTACTTTACTTGTTTCGGGTGAGATTGTTTTCGTATACTATGTTTTTTTGGAGTAGTAGTTTGCCTTAGGGGGATCAATGGCATTCCCCTACGTGATCGTTATGTTGATGTTTTTCCCCATGTGTGATAATATTTTTTAGAATTTGCTCGTTGCATATTAGAATAGAGATAAAACTTTTTAAGTTTTTGAGGAGATGAGTTCCTCCTTGATAGAGGGGGAAAACACTTGCTCGTTTTCGTGAAGTACGGCCGCCTCCCAGAACGCGGGTAGAAGCACTTTCCTGGGAATGCCAGTAGAGGATATCCTCACCTGGGGATATCTTATGGGAGTTCAATAAGACTGTCTCTTGGATAGCAGGATGGGTGTCTCAACGGTAATGCCGATGGATGATCTTCTCACCTTGAGGAGCTAAATGGAAGTTTAGTGAGACCGCATCCTTGATCACATGATGGGTGCCTCCCTAGGAATACGGGTGGAAGATCTTCTCACCCGGTGATCCGAGATGAATGTTTAGTGAGATCGCCTCATGGATCGTAGGAGGGTGCCTCCACGGGAACAATGGTGGAGGATCTTTTCACCTGAGAATATCAGATAGAAGTTTAGTGACCACTTCCTAGATCGGAGGAGAGGTGCCTCCCTCGAAATGCCGATGGAGAATCCTCTCACTCGGGGACAATGAGTGGTAGTTTAGTGAGACTGCTTCTTGGATTGCAGGAGAGGTGCCTCCCCGGGAACACTGGAGGAGGGTCACCATATCCGAGATGCCGGATGGGAGCATCTTAAGAGTTGAGTAAGTATTGAACTTTATTTTCTCAGGAGAGCGCAAAGCTTCTCTAGAGGAGTTTATTTTCCTGACAGAGGGCAAAACTTTTCTATAGGAATTTGTCTACCTCACGGAGCGCAAAGCTTCTCTAGAGTAGTTTGTTTGCCTGACGGAATGCAGAGCTTCTCTACAGGACTTTGTCTACCTCACGGAGTGCGAAGCTTTTCTAGTAGATTTTGTTTTCCTGACGGAGCTCAAAGCTTCTATATAGGAATTTGTCTACCTCACAGAGCGTGAAGGTTCTCTAGAGGAGTTTGTTTGCCTAAGAGAGCATGGAGCTTCTCTATAAGACTCTATTATATATCCTGGATAGCATGGAGCTACCTCTTACGGAGGTTTTGAGTTATCCTTATTGTGGGTGTGTAGTAATCTCTTAGCTGACTTGGCTAAGTGGCCAATTGCCTCTTTTAGTGGAGGTGATAACCTACAAAGTTTACATGGGCGAGTATTATAAGAAGGTGTGGATATGAGTCTTTAGGATTCCGTTAATAACTGATTTGGATGTGCTTCCTCCTTGGGACATAGCATTCTTCAGTAGCGCTTCTGGGAAGGCCCAGGATGGTGATTGCTAAAATCTTTTAAGCTAAATCGCAAGTGTATGACGTAGTTAATAAATAGTGGCAAGCAATGTCGTGTCCCACAGGGATTGATTAAAACATAAACTACGGCAATTACAATAGTTTCAATTTTATTAAAACATCCGAATAAGATGATGATTAAATTATATAATAATAAAATCTAAATAAAATATCAAAATAAATAATCTAAGAATGCACACGCAATGTTTAATCAACAAATAAAGGTGATCCTAGGACTATGATTTCAACATGCTTCCTCAATTTATACCCGATTTGTGTTTTGCTAGAACAATTTACACCTTATCTATTGAGTCATTTCCTATCTTAGTTCATTCCTTCTCTCGAAGCTAACAAACCATAGATTAATATTAGATTGCTCGCATTCCTACTCAAAAATTAATATCAGCTCCCAGAAGCATAATGAATCAAGTATTAAACCCTATAAACATCATAAGCCTTCCGACTCTACAATTGTTTCTGTTGTGAATTCGCTATCTATTATTAATACTCATCTCCTGAGATATGAATTAATTATAAAACATCCGAATTATTGATCAAGTAATCCACAAGGATTAATCACACAAATCACAAATAGATAGGCAAAACCAATTCATACGAAACAAACCAAATCAAATATATATTAATTCCACAGTCTACATCAAGTCCTAGAATCAACATGAATTTAGCTAGACATAATCGTTTGCAAATTTATAGACAAATCATTAAACAAAATATACGACATGGAAAAGATAGAAAAGAGGTTCTAGACTATGATGACGAATTCCCCTTGTGTGGAAGAATCAATCTTCATGTTCTTGAACCCTTCATGCTTCTTCGCTGTTAATTCTCTCGCGTGGTTTCTCCAAAATCTCTCTTTCCTGCCTCCTAGTCATCATTTTCTCTCTCTAGATGTGTTATATTAGGCTGCTAGGTATAATTATCCCTTTTATAGATGCCTTTTTGGACCCATTTTTAGTTCTCACATAATAAGGAAACAAAACCCACACAATTTCACATTTTGCACGGGTCGTGCAACTGTGGGAATTGCTTCCAGAAAACTATCTCTGCTACAGTCGCACACGGCCGTGCGTACAAACATGACCTAGTCGTGTGACCCAAACATGCGAATTAGCTCCTGGAGCATGAATAAAAGTTGTAACCCTCTCTCTTAGCTTTCCATAGCTACTTGAATGAGCTCAATATCAATATTATAGAGAAGGTTATAATTTAAATACTAAACCCTGCCAGTGGTGAAAATTGTTGACGCGTTCGGACGTTTTTGAAAGTAATCCTCTGTTGTTCTATCGTCTATGCTTCTTTATTTTGTGTCTTCATTCGTCCTTTGGCTCTTGACCTACCCTTTGGGATATGCTATCGCTTTTCATCTGATTTATCTCCATTTCCTGCAAAACACCCAGACAACATCAGTATCATGCCCGACAAGGAAAACTAACTTAAATACGCTCGATATATATGCAATTGTGTCGATTATAAAACAAAATACACCTCGAAATGCATGCACAATATCTACTTATGAAATCCCCCAAACTTAAGATATTGCTAGTCCTCGAGCAACAAGAAAAAGAATATAAGCATGTATTGAAGTGGATTTTATCAAAAACAATTCGAGAAAACACGTCATATAGGCAATTATGTCAAGTTTCAAACTCCAACTCACATTGTGATATTCATTCTCAAAACCCCTTAGTCGCTTAAAATTGACGTCAATCAATACTAATTAAGGTGTTCGACATCGCGATCCCTCACCGAATAAGTGTATCACGTAAACCCTCAAAGTGTATAGATATGATAATCAATGCTCACATCAAATTCCATATATGAAGCTCCAATGATTGCACTCAATAACAACGTAAGCTTCTCAAACCACCCTTTCTACATCTACTTTCCATAGCCTTTTTTTTTCATACAATGAACTCTCATAAATTCTCATTATGAATCAAGTCTATGAGTTCACACATGTCAATCAGAATTTTCATTTCTTTTTTTTTCTACTCTGTTTCGCGAGTACTCATTTTTTTGACTTTTTTTCCATTTCCCTAAACCAATTATTGTAAACCTCATCCATGTTTTAAATTTCATCCTACACCAACTTACTTAATTCTACAAGCTCAAGTTTTAAAAAAAAGATATATTAAGTTGAGGGTTGTAATGTGGCTATCAAAAATAAGGCAACAAACTGAAATTAGTTAACTAGGGACTTTTATATTCGCGGGTTGGCATATTGCTAGAACCGCTAAAAATGAATGATGGCCTTTATCATTTTCATATTTTTGCACTGCTTATGTAGCCTTGAGAAAGAACAAAGCAAATTCTAGAAATCACAATACACGAACGATAATCACACACAAGAAAATAAGACTATGCATAGTTAACAGTTAAGGCTCAAAAGCTCACAGGCTTATTTTTACAACATGTCAAACACCATTTTTTCTGAATCACCACCAAATTATGCAACCAATATCCTATGTCAAATTTCATGCCATGTGCCAACAGTATTTTCAACCCAACAATCATCACATATATGAAGTCAAAAGTTCAGTCATCATCAAAATCTTTTTTTCTTTTTCCATTCTTCTCCATAATTCCTAAGAAAGCAATAAACGTGCTAAAGAAATAAACGTGCAAACAAAAGACAACAAAATCCTAATGGAATGCAATAGTTATATGCTCTAAATACAATTCCTAAATGACATGCAACAATGGTCATCGAACTTACGAAAGATAAATTAACAATCCCCCGAAACTTGTTTGGAACTCTGTCACAAAATATATGAAGAGATTATCAATTAAACCAAAAAAATCACAATAACCACTTACAACGAGCTCATTGGCGTGGAAGAGGTGAAGGGTAGTTGCCTTGACCACTTTGCCATTGCTCCATTCTTTTCATCAGCTCCAATATTTCTGCTTGAAGATCTTCAAAGTATTCACGCATTCTCGCACCCTTAGGGGGAACAAGAAGTTCCTCCACCATTGGATGGGTCTCGCTTGCACCCAAGAATGCATAGCGAAAATTTTTGGGAATGACAGGCAGTACGATAGCCCGATTTTTTGAATTGATGGCTCGCATGACCGGTCGGGTCATGCCCTTGAACACGACCATGTACAGTTAGTCTCGGATCCACTAACAACTCTTATACAACCTGAACGTGTGAAGTGGCATGACCGTGTGCGTCTTCCCATTTTTTATCATGTGGCACTGTTCTATATCCTCTTGGAAATGCCCTGATTTATAGATTGAAAATAAGATATGCTCGTCATTCACCCTTAGTGTCAGTTTCCCTTTCTGTACACCCATCAGTGCTCTCCCCGTAGCTAAGAATGGTCGTCCTAGAATCAAGGGTACATCGTTATCCTCTTCCATGTCCAAAATAATAAAGTCCACTGGGAAGATGAACCTATCTACTTTGACTAACATATCTTCATTTACTCCCTTCGGATAACTCAATGATCGATCCACCAATTGCAGTGTGATAGATGTGGGCTTCACTTCACCTAATCCAAGTTTCCTGAAAATTGAAAGAGGCATAAGATTAATACTTGCTCCAAAATCACCCGACACTTTATTAAAGCAAGAATCTCAAATTTCACAAGGGATAGTAAAACTTCCTGGATCTTTAAGCTTTTGACGTAGCTTCTTTGAATAATAGCATCGCATTCCTCTGTCAAGTTCACCGTTTTGTACTTGTTAAGTTGGTTTTATACCAATGTATTGAGTGCTCCATACTAGGATTTTACGTTGTTTTCGGGTATTTTAGTATCGTTTGAGTCGAGTTCGTGTCATTTGTTGTCGTTTGAGAGTCGGGATAGGTCTTGGATGGCAAAATTAAGTAAGAACGATGAAAAACGTGTTTGGACGGTGAAGATCGCATTATAGAAGCGAAAAAAAATGGAAAAATATCAAGACGAGAGGCCGCTGCTGCGCAAAATGCTAAAATCCCGCGCCCAGCGCAGCAGTGGGATTGAAGGTCGATACCTAAAGCTTGGTGGCGCTGCCGGCAGCGCCCAAAAGCAAGGGCTGCAGCGCCCGGATGTATAGCAGCAAAGAAAGATCGCGGAGGGAGGAGTCTTTGCAGCGCAGCGAAGAAGCGGTGATGAAGTAGTTGAAGATCTGAGCAGCGCGGATGCAGCCGGTGCAAAGCACGCGTCAAAAGACAACAACAGGATGGTCTCAGGCGCGCATCGGCGCGAGGATGGGCGCCACAATGCGCGGTCCGACTGAAACAGGGCTTGAACGTGGGCTATTTTATTTTTTGGCCTTTTTGATGGATTTTGAGGGTTTGAGACCTATAAATTCAATAAGTCACGAACATAACAGGAGTCAGACATTATTTTGAGTACAACGCAAGGCAAGAGACACAGAGCTAGGGTTCGGGACGACAATTGGAGGCACTTCTCGTCTGGACACAGAGAGAATTCCCTCTCTTTTCTTCTCAATTCTTTCTTTGCTTTTCGTTGTCAATTTTTGAGATGTATAATTATTTCTTTACGAGTTTTTGTACATCTATTATGAGCTAAACCAATTTTTCTAGGGGATTGATGTAACTTACATTTGAATCTATGTATTGATTTCCAGTTTATGAAATTCGCATGTTTATTAATCTATTTGTGCTATTTGATTTGATTGCATCTGAATTATCTGATCAATATTTCAGATTGTTTGGCGTGTTTGATTTGACACTAGAGAGAGGTAATTGAATGCCTGGTCATAGAATAGCACAACCTAGGGTTTCATAAAACCGGGAGGTTTATGAATCTTTTGAAGCATGTGATAGAATATTCATTGAGCGTATTAGGGTTTAATATATGAATTGTATAGAGATATCGAAATCAGAAATTGGAACCTAGAATCACTTGGCACTCGAGAGAGGAAGTGATAAACGGTAGGAATATTGGCTTATAGATTGATCACTTGTGATTAATAAACTGGATTGAAAACATAGGGGATAATTAGGTGAAATCAACCCTCTAGAATTCATATCTTAAGTGTTTGATTAATTGTCTGAATCAATTGTTTGCTTATTTTTAGTTTTCTTTTTAGTTTAAAAATGATTCATCTCTTTTTCGATTTCTAGATAGAATTAAGCTATTTTAATTATAGTACTTAGTATAAAATTTGATAACAATCCCTGTTGAGACGATAACCCTACTTTCAAAATTATACTAAAACGTGACACTGTACGCTTGCGGTAAGAATTCTACGATCAAGTTTTTGGCGCCGTTGCCGGGGATTGTTTTATCCGATTTTAAACTTATACTATTACCAAGTAGTCTTAATCCTAATCTAGACTAGTTGAGGAATTATAATTTCGTGTTTCTCATTAACTTGTCTGTTTATGCAAGATTCCAAAGATATTAATTTGCTTCCTTTTGATCCAGAGATTGAAAGAACACTTCGAGCAATCAAAGCTGCAAAGCGAGCAGAGAATCGAGCAATGACAGAAGATGGGGAAAATGAGAACGCCGGAATTCGGGTCGTGAACGTGCCACCACAGCCAGAGGCACAAGAAATGGCAATCCGGGATTACTTTTTGCCGACCATAAACCAGAATTACTCCGGAAATGTGCGCCAGCCCATAAATGTGAATAATTTCGAATTGAAACCGGGCCTTATAAGCATGGTTCAACAGAATCAGTTTGGGGGGAGTCCAGTGGATGATCCGAATACACATCTGGCCACATTCTTGGAAATTTACGACACCATCAAGATGAATGGTGTGACTGATGAGGTCATTAGATTCAGGCTTTTCCCATTTTCACTCCGGGATAAGGCCATACAGTGGTTGCAGACGTTCGCCCCTGGAAGTATTACAAGTTGGGATGATCTGACACAAATTGTTTTTAGCAAAAATCTTTTCTCCCAGCAAGACACTCCAACTGAAGAGCGAGATATCCCAATTCCAACAGATTGATTTTGAGCCGTTATATGAAGCTTGGGAGCAATTTAAAGATCTGTTGCGGAGATGCCCACAACATGGCTATGCAGACTGGCAGAGGGTTCTATATTTTTACAATGGGTTGAATGGGCATACGAGGACGATACTAGATGCGGCATCAGGAGGTACATTGATGGATACAACCCCGGCTGAGGCCATACTTCTACTTGAAGAAATGACCACAAACAGCTATCAATGACCCTCTGAGAGGTCAACGCCAAAACCGATTGCCGGTGTTCTTGAGCTTGATACAATGTCAGCTTTGGCAGCTCAAATCTCGAGTCTGACAAAGCAATTAGCAATCATGAATACTGGCAGCACACCACAACAAGCCGCGATCCCACCCGCCGCCTTCACACAACTGCCACTCACGAGGCCGAGCAAGCCAATTATGTGAATAATCGGGATTTTAATAACAATAGTAATTCATTACCAACTCACTATCACCCGGGACTTCGCAATCATGAGAATCTCTCTTATAGCAATAACAGGAATGTATTGAACCCACCTCCGAGTTATCCCAACCCATCAAGTTCCAATGCATTCGGAGGTGAAAAGAAGCAGTCGCTAGAGGAGATACTCGGCTTATTCATCGGAGAGACCATGAATCGAATGAACAGGAGTGATGTGCAGATTGATAGTCTGAGTACTAAGATGAGCACAATGGAGACACATATTAGGTCAATTGAGACACAGATGGGTCAGTTGGCTACAACAGTGAATTCATTGCAGCAGAAGGGAAAGTTCCCGAGTGATACAGATGTTAATCCGAGAGAGCACTGCAATACAATTTATGTGAAAATGGAAGCGGAAATTCAGCCTGTCCCCGAAAAATTTCCTAATTATGTGAAACCAGTGGAATCCAAGAAAATGAAGTTGGAAGAGTTTGAGACTGTCTATTTGACAGGGGAATGTAGTGCAATAGTCCAGAGTAAACCACCTCAGAAAATGAAGGATCCAGGGAGTTTTAGTATTCCTTGTACTATTGGAGGAGTTTTCTTTGAGAAACCACTTTGTGATCTTGGGTCCTGTGTGATCTTGCAGTTAGTTTGTGAGTCAGTCGTCTTTATTTTTTGTTTCCTTCAAGTTTGTTGATTTTTAGAGTCTGTAATTGCTTGAGGACAAGCAAACGTCTAAGTTTGGGGGTATATGTTAAGTTGGTTTTATACCAATGTATTGAGTGCTCTAGACTAGGATTTTGCGTTGTTTTTGGGTATTTTAGTGTTGTTCGAGTCGAGTTCATGTCATTTGTTGTCGTTTGAGAGTCGGGACAGGTCTTGGATGCCGAAATTAATTAAGAATGATGAAAAACATGGTTGGACGGTGAAGATCGCATTTTAGAAGCGGAAAAATGGAAAAATATCGAGTAAGGATGAGCGCCGCAGTGCTAAAACCTCCGCGCCGCAGCGCGAGGGCTGAAATTGGGTCAGTACCTGAAGCTTGGTGGGTGCTGCAGCGCCCGGATGTATAGCAACAAAGATCACGGCATTGCAAAGACGGGAGGGAGGGCTGCAGCGTGCCAATGCGAAGCGGTGTGACGGCAAGCGTGCCAGTGGCGCTGCAGCGCGCGTCAAGCGGCTAAGCAAAGACAAAGAGGGACGGTCTCAGTAGCGCAAAAGAAGACGCGACGATGAGCGCCGTAGCGCGCGGTCCGATTGAAACAGGGCCTGAACGTGGGCTATTTTATTTTTCGGCCTTTTTGACGGATTTTGAGGGTTTGAGACCTATAAATACAATAAGTCACGAACATAACAGGGGTCGGACATTATTTTGAGCACAACGCAAGGCAAGAGACACATAGCTAGGTTTCAGGATGGCAATTGGAGGCACTTCTCGTCTGGACACAAAGAGAATTCCTTCTCTTTTCTTCTCAATTCTTTCTTGGCTTTTCGTTGTCAATTTTTGAGATGTATAATTAATTCTTTACGAGTTTTTGTACATCCATTATGAGCTAAACCCATGTTTCTAGGGGATTGATGTAACTTACGTTTGAATCTATGTTTTGATTTCCAGTTTATGAAATTCGCATGTTTATTAATCTATTTGTGCTATTTAATTTGATTGCATCTAAATTATCTGATCAATAGTTTAGATTGTTTGCGGTGTTTGATTTGACACTCGAGAGAGGTAATTGATCGCCTGGCCATAGAATAGCACAACCTAGAGTTTTATAGAACCGAGAGATTTATGAATCTTTTGAAGCCTGTGATAGAATATTCATTGAGCGTATTAAGGTTTAATTTATGATTTTTATAGAAATATCGAAATCAGAATTGGAAACTAGAATCACTTGGCACTCGAGAGAGGAAGTAATAAACTGTAGGAATATTGGCTTATAGATTGATAACTTGTGATTAATAAACTGGATTGAAAACATAGGGGATAATTAGGTGAAATCAACCCTCTAGAATTCATATCTTAAGTGTTTGATTAATTGTCTGAACCAATTGTTTGCTTATTTTTTTAGTTTTCTTTTTAGTTTAAAAACAATTCATCTCTTTTCTATTTCTAGATAGAATTAAGATATTTTAATTATAGTACTTAGTATAAAATTTGATAACAATCCCTGTGGACACAATAACCCTACTTTCAAAACTATACTAAAACTTGACACCATACGCTTGCGGTAAGAATTATACTATCAGTACTCCTTCAACTTTATTTTCTTAACCATCACATCCTTCAAGAATTTTGCATAATTGGGAATTTGTTCCAACATGTCCGCAAAAGGAATATTGATATAAATTTTCTTGAAAATTTCAAGGAATTTTGCGAATTGGGCATCCAATGTCTTCTTCTGAAGTCTTTGCGGTAATGGAATCAGAACTTTGATCTTCGGTACTTCTAGGATAAAAGTAATATCAGGTTGCGCAACCATTTCTTTCTGCACCATCTCGGTCAATATCTTTGGGCTCTCATATTCAGTACCACTCCTTAAATGAATGGCATTGCATTGTTTTCTTGGGTTTATTTCGGTATCACTAGGGAATTTGCTTTTTAAATGTTGGCTTCCCACTGTTGTTGCTATCTGAGCCACTTGTGTCTCCAAAGAATTCAACCTGGTGTTTACATTTGTATTCAACTGAACAAACCTGTTCTTCAATCTGATCTATCTTTACCTCATCTTTGTTAAGTCTTGCTCTCATTTCTCCAATAAATGAGGCGAGCATATCCTCTAATGCTGGCTTCTTTTCTTCACTTTCGTTTTCACCCTGATTTCTTGCATTAAAACCCACTCGTGGCTGCAAAACATTTTTGTTATTAGCGTACGAAAAATTCCCAAGGTTTCACAGCCCCGAATGATAATGAGTAGGCGCTTAGTTCCCCCTAAAATTATTAAAGTTACTTTGCCCAACAAAATTTGCCTCTTTCTCTGCAACTGTTGTTTCTCTTGGATTAACATGCTGTATTGCAATCAATTTCATATTTAACATTGAAATATGTTCGTTGGTTTGGCTTAATCGATCATCACCCTATATTCAAACAACCTTTTTCATATTTAACCTCTCTTGCCATCGGTAAATCGTTATTCGCCATCTCCTCCAACAAGTCGAGTGCCTCATCCGGATATTTTCACTACAACATAAATGACATTAGGTAACACCTAAAAAATGTTACCTACTGACCATAAAATGTTACTATAGACAATAGGTAGCACTTTTATGGTGCTGCACTTGCCCGTGCTACCTATAGTCTAAGGTATCACTTTTATTAGCTTTTAGTGACACTTTTTCTAAGTGCTACATTAAGTTCTCTATTGGTAACACTTTGAAGTAATATTTCTAAAGTGTTACATATGAATCTTATATAACACTTTTTATATTTGTAACACTTTAAAAAATATACTTTCTGATGTTACATATGAATCTTATGTAACACTTTTTTTTGTAGCACTTCGTAGAAATACTACTTTTTGCCACCAAGTAGTTTTGAACCCACGACCTGTTATGTGTGGAAGTGACAATTTGCCACTAAGCTAAGTTGATTTTTATTACAACCTTTGCTTTGTTTTATATATACACATATATATATATATATATTAAAATTGTATAAAAATTATATTATATATATAATATATTTTATATAATATAAATTATATTATATAATATATATATTAAATTATATTATACACCGTATATATCAAATTTTATATTATAAAATATATAGTTTGAAAATCATATTATGTTATGTATTAAAGGACACAAAATTAAAAGTATCAAAAATATATAAAATAAATTTATCGATTGATCAATATTCATTCGGTAAAAATAAAAGATATATAAAAATATAAAATTAATTTACTGACAGATAAAAAATTTCTAACAATAAAATAATTAAATAATAAATAAATAATGAAAAAATAATTTACCGATGGAAAAAATTCCTAAGTAATTACCGACAACATCAATTTTCATTGATAATTTTTTTGAAAAAGTAAAAAAAAAAAGAGGTTAATGATGAAATTGGTCTCCGTTAGTAAAAATTAAAAAATAAATAAAAAATAATAATAAAATATATACATGCGCATTTTCTGTCGGTATTACGACATAATTAATTACCTCCGCAAAAATAAAAAATAAAAGCAGAACTAAAATACTTTATAAAACGAAAACAAAACTTCAGTAAAAAAAATAGAGTATATGATGTCTACAATTTTTAGGTTTGGTGGATTTTTATTGTCTTCACCTATTTTTTTGACATCAATTAATTAAATAAATCGTTGAGATGATTTAATGACAGTTATATAATTCTGTGTTACTAAAATATAGCCTAAAAAGTGTTACAATTAATAAAATATAATGTTGCCAAGAGTGCTTCTTAAATAAAGTGACACCTATTTGCGTTACAAAAGAAATAACAAAAAAAAAGTGATACTTAAAAAGTGTTACTTATTTAAAAGTGTAACATATAAGCGTTACAGATTAATAAAGTGCTACAAAAGTGTTACTAAATATTGTATTGAAAAAAATGTTACAAACATATGTTACATATGCATCTTATGTAAAAAGTACTACAAAATTTGTGTTACCTAATGCCATTTATGTTGTAGTGTTTCCAAGCAGTGCACCTCCAGATGCATCATCAATAATGGTCCTTGTGTTGCTGCTTAGACTTTTATAAAAATACTACACTTGTTGGTAATCAGGATACCCACGTTGTGGGCACTTCCTCAGCAACTCCTTAAGTCGATCCCATGTTTCATACAATAACTCATATTCCAACTGTCTGAACTGTGCAATTTCACTCTTCATCTGCAAAGTCTTACTGGGCGGAAAGTACTTCGCTAAATATTTTTGGCTCAATTATATCCAATTAGCGACCAGTGTTGTTAATGAAGAAAGCCATTCCTTAGCCTTATCGCATAGTGAGAATGCAAAAAGACGGCATCAAATAGCATTTTCAGATACACCATTCAACTTAATCGTGTCGCAAATCTCCGGAAATTGTGCCAGATGCGCATTCGGATCCTCAACTGCTCTCCCCCAAACTGATTTTGTTATACCATTTGAATCGATCTGGTGGCTTCAATTCAAAGTTGTTCGCGTTAATGGGTTGGCGAGCAACTCTGCCATATCGGAGATTTACTTCTGGCTAGAATTAATCTGTAACTACACATCTCAGTGGTCTTTCCAGTTCCAAATTTTGCCCATTGACATTTACTTATCAACTGGTCTTCATCTGTAATCGTCTTCGCCTCACTACTCTCTATTACCGATCAGTCATTTCAATCTCCAAGTTGATCGCTGATGGTTCAGAAAATGATGAACGTGTGATAATAAACCAACTGCACTCAACAAGAACAAAATAAATACCCAACAATTTGTTTTTTACTAATAAAACTGAAAATCTGTTTCAGTTAAGATTGAAACTACTTATCATTGTATTTATGTTGATTAATTCAATCCCCGACAATGGCCCCAAAAACTTGATCGCTAAAATCTTTTAAGCTAAACCGCAAGTGCACGTCGTAGTTAATAGATAGTGGCAAGCAATGTCGTATTCCACAAGGATTGATTAAAACATAAACTATGACAATTATAATAGTTTCAATTTTATTGAAACGTTTGAATAAGATGATGATTAAATTATCTAATAATTAAATCTAAGTAAAATATCAAAATAAATAAACCAACAAATGCACATGCAAGGTTTAATCAACAAAGAAAGGCGATTATAGGACTATGATTTCGACATGCTTCCTCAATTTATACCCAATTTGTGTTTTGCAAGAGCCAATCACACCTTATCTATGGATTCAATTCCTATCTTAGTTCATTCCCTTTCCCGAGGCCAACAAACCGTAGATTAATATTAGATTGCTAGCATCCATACTCAACAATTAATATCAACTCCCAAAAGCATAATGAATCAAGTATTAAACCCCATAAACATCATAAGCCTCCCGACTCTACAATTGTTTATATTGTGAATTCATTATCTATTGTTAGAACTCAACTCCAGAATTATGAACTAACTATGAAACATGCGAATTATTGATCAAGTAATCTACAAGGATTAAGCACACAAATTCACAAATAGATAGGTGAAACCAATTCATACAAAACAAATCTAATCAAATAGAAATCAAATCCACAGTCTACATCAAGTCATAGAATCAAGATGAATTTAGCTAAACATAATCGTTTGCAAATTCATAGATAAATCATTAAATGAAATATGCGACATGGAAAAGATGGAAAGAAGTTCTAGACTATGATGACGAATTCCCCTTGTGTGAAAGAATCAATCTTCACGTTCTTGAACCCTTCGTGCTTCTTTGTTTTTAATTGTCTCGCGTGGTTTCTCCAAAATCTCTCTTTTCTGCCTCTAAGTCATCATTTCTCTCCCTAGATGTGTTATTTCAGCTGCTAGGTCTAATTTTCCCTTTTATAGATGCCTATGTGGACCCCTTTTCAGTTCTCACATAATAAGAAAACAAAACCCACACAATGTCGCATTTCGCACGGGTCGTGCACAAGCTAATGAATTATTCCCAGAAAACTGTCTCTGCTGTAGCTGCACATGATCATGCAAATGCGCACGACCGTGCGAACAAACACGACCTGGTCGTGTGGCCCAAATGTGCGATATAGCTCCTAGGGTCTTAATGAAAGTTGTAGCCCTATCTCTTATTCCATCACAACCTGAATAAGCTCAATATCAATTTTGTACAGAAAGTTATGGCCCAAATACTAAACCCTACCAGTGTTGAAAATTGTTGACGCGTTTGGATATTTTTGAAAGCAATCCTCTATTGTTAGATCGTCCATGCTTCTTCCCTTCGCATCTTCATTCGTCCTTTGGCTCTTGACCTACCCTTTGGGACATGCTATTTTCGTCCAATTTAGCTCAATTTCCTGCAAAAATATCAGACAACCGCAGTATCACGCTGAAAAAGGAAAACTAACCTAAATACACTATATATATATATGCAATTATGTCATTTATAAAACAAAATACACCTCAAAATGCATGCACAATATCCATTTAATAGATGAGCACCCAAATACAGATGGACGCGCTGCCTTGCACGGGCTATCGTGAGTGGCTTCTCATCTATTGGGTTTGTTGGGAACTCAAGCTTTAGCCTGATGGTGAGTGCAATAGCTCTGAACTGGTCCAGACCTGGTCTTCTTGAGATTGCTATTCAGGTGTTGGGGAGTTCCATTGTTTGGAATTGGATTGCCTTGAAGTTTTGTGTTCCAGATGTTGCGGGTACTCTTTGACCGCTAAACAACTAAAATAAATCTAGGAATCCTCGCAAGAGAATGAGACCAATTGTAGGGTAGCAAGTTGACCACAAGTCGTCTCTCAAGGAAGACTTAGCCGACAAATAATTATTATGTGTTAGGAAATTTATTGAGTAGATTTTGATGATACCATGTAAAACTTAAACTAGGAAGTTGGCACTCAATTTTCCTTGTAATTTGTGTTGTAATAGATAGGGCTGAAAAAGCTGAGTTAAGTCAGCTATGCCAAGGAATGCAAGAAGTCAACTGCCGACTGGATTGAAGACTCGTGTGTGTCAATTTGAGTATGGCTAAGAAGGAAGTTAAGGACTCGATCAAGGAGTGTCACCGAGGAACAACAGAACAAGTGTCATCAAGTCAACTCAAGAAACCAAGTCTCAAAGTTGAAGTGACAGGTTGAGTTATCTAATGACCGAGTGACTCAAGTGACTTGGGTTAAAGACTTGATCTAGTCAAGACAATCGACTTAGATCCGTTGATTAAAGTCAAGAATATTACTCTATATAGTAATATGTCAAAGTTGCTGTGTCTAAATTGTTAGTTAGTCAGAATTGTGCAAAAGGAACAAACCAATGGGAAACACTGCACCTTGTGTCAGGCACCTGCTATGCTGCAAGACAATTAAGACGAGGATATGTCAACATCAATGACTGCAACAAGACAAGGAAACAAACACAAGTGACTTTTGAAATTAGCCTATCTCTTCAATGGGAAAAATTTCAAATATACACTATAAAAGGCTGAGGAAGTTATTTGAGAAGAGGTGACCTTGATTACCTGAACCACGAACAAGTAAGCATTATTCAAGCATTTAACCTGCAATATTCTCAAGTACATTCAAGCAAGTCCTCAAGGCTGAAACTCGAAGGAAATCGATCCAACACAAGTTGTGAAGAAAAGACAACTTCAAATTTGTTGAAGAGGAAACTTTTGAAGAATCAAAAGCGGTCTACTTTCCAAGGAGAATTGTAGGAAGGTTCAAGGTCGAACCAGTATCAAGTTTGTTGGAGGGCTTCGTGATCAAATCCAAGAACTTGAGAAGTGAGCTTAAGTAGCAAGACAGCTGCCCTGTGAAGAAGCTGAGTCGCAAGAGAAGCCAGCTGTGTGATCGGGCGTCGTCTCAGATCGTTCACCACTTTGTAAACTGATCCGTTACTTAGTGGATTCCTCCAGGAGTTAGAGAAGAGAGGATTAGAAGAATTACCCCATCTTCGAACCTCTATAAAAACATGTGTGTCATGTACTTTCAGCACATTTATCTTTCTGCATATTTACATTATATCTGCTGTTTGTGTTACATTGCTATCCAACTGATTAATAACCAAGTGCTAAAAATCAAGTGTTTTAAAACAAGCTTCAATATCAAAGTGTGTTAAGTCTTCCGCTGATAAAACCAAACCAGCCAAGTTAAGTTTAGGTTAAACAACCGAGTTATTCTATCAACAGCTCTATCGAGTCTGTTGAGTGGCTAACTTAGCTGAATAACCAACTTAGTTGTCCCTCAAGGACACAACTATTTGAGTCAACTCTGTTGTAATTTTAAAAGGACTTAAATCGAAAATTTGGTAGGGTTTATTCAACCCCCCCTTCTAAACCTTACTCACACCCCTTGGGACCTACAAGTGGTATCAAGGCGGTTGGTTCATTGAGCCTTGCGCCTTGGTTATTGAACTAGATCTCTATCTTTTCAAAAAGTTTTTAAACACTTGCATTTGCAAAATCTTTCATTTTAAGCAAAGTTATTATCATGGAAGCAAATCTGATACGCATTCCTATGTTCGCTGTTGAAGAATTTGATGATTGGAAAATTCATATGCAGGCTCATCTATCTGCATTACATGATGAAATGTGGCTTGTGATAGAGTATGGGCCATTGCAAATACTGAAAGTGAACACAACTCTAAGAAGAAGAGCAATTGCGGTGAAGGAGAAGAAAGTCATTAGAGAAGCAAGACCATCCATGGTTGAAAAACCAAGGACTGAGTGGACAAATGAAGATAGGAAGAGATACAACTTGGATAATGTGGCCAAGGACATACTCTACAAGACATTGGACAAAGCAATGTTCAATAAAGTCAAATCTTGCAAAATCGCAAAAGAAAATCGAATAAATCGACTTTAATTTGTGAAGGATCATAACAAATTAAAGAAAATAAATTGTCATTCTTTGTTCAAAAAATTGAAAATTTCAAAATGCTTGTGTGAAACCATGGATCACCTGGATGCCGATTCATCGAATCACAAATGAGCTTTCACTCTTGGGAAAGAATATACACAAAAGGAAATGTGTATGAAGATATTAAGGAGCCTCAAATTGAATGGGAAATGAAAACTATGTGTTCGGAAATTTATTGGTTAGATTTTGATGAATGCCATGTAAAACTTAAACTAGAAAGTTAGCACCCTATTTTCCTTGTAATTTGTATTGTAATAGATAAAATGGAAAAGTTGAGTCAAGTCGCCTATGCCTAGAAATATAAGAAGTCAACTGAAGACTGAAGTCAAGACTCCGCTGCAAGACAGGTGAGTACGACAAAGAAGAAAAGTCAAGAACTCGACTGAAGGTGTATCAGCCTTAAAACAGTTGTATGAAGAGTCTAGTCAAGTCAACTCAAGAAGCCATGTCTCAAGTTGAAGGGACAAATGAGTCATCCAAAGATTGTAGGCTAACTCAAGTCACCTGGGGAATAAAAGACTATAGTCAAGTAAAGATAACTGAACGAGTTCCGTTGATGAAAGTCAAGAATGTTACTCAGAATAGTAACCTGTTAAAGTTGTCAGAGATAAAGTGTTAGTTCCAGCTGTGTGCAAAAGGAACAAATCAATGGGAAGCACTGCACCAAGTGTCACATACGCTGCAATGCTGCAAGACATTAAATACGAGGAAATTCAACATCAAGGACTGCAACAAAGCCAATGAACACAAGTGACTTTTGAAAATCAGCCTATCTCTTCAATGGGCAGATTTTTGAAAGTTCACTATAAAAGACTGAGGAATCTCTTTGAGAAAAGGTTACCTGAACCATGAACGAGTAAGCATTATTCAAACTGTAACCTGCAAAATACTCTCAAGATATTCAAGCAAAATCCTCAAGCCTAAATCTCGAAGGACATCAATCCAACACAAAGTTGTGAAGGAAAGATAACTTCAAACTATTGAAGAGGAAACATTTGAAGAATCAAAAGGGGTCTACTTTCCAAGGAGGATTGTAGGAAGGTTCAAGGTCGAACTAGTATCAAGTTATTGGAGGGCTTTGTGATCAAGTCCAAGAAGCTTGAGAAAGTGAGCTGAAGTAGCAAGGCAACTGCCCTGTGAAGAAGCTGAGTCAGACGAGGAGCCAGCTGTGTGACCAAGGCATCTCTAGACTGAGTCCTAGGAGCAAGTCAGCTGTGTGATCAAGACTTGTGTCTAGACTGATAACCACTTTGTGAACTGATCATTACTTAGTGGATTCCTCCAGGAGTTGGAGAAGAGAGGATTGGAAGAATTACCCCATCTTCGAACCTCTATAAAAATTATTTGTGTCATTTACATTTCAACACTTTTATTTCTGCATCCTTATTTATATCTGCTGATAAATTTCTATCTAACTGATTAATAACTAAGTGCTAAAATCAAGTGTTAAAACAAGTTTAAAACAAATCAAAGGGTGTTTTGTCTTCCGCTGGAAAACTCAACACAGCTAAGTTAAGTTTCAGGTTAAACAGTTGAGTTATTCTATCAACAGCTCTATCGAGTCTGTTGAGTGGCTAACTCTGCTGAATAACCAACTTAGCTGTCCCTCAAGGACTTAGTTGTTTGTGTTAACTCTGAAATATTTTAAAATGACTAAAATCGAAAAGTTAGTAAGGTTTATTCAACCCCCCTTCTAAACCTTACTTACACCCCTTGGGACCTACACTATTGCCCTGAGACATTCAATGGACCTCTCAAGAACATCTAACCATGAGCTATTCTCTGACCTCAAAGCCTATGAGTTTGAGCTGAGAAGAAAAGAGCAAGAGGAGACAACTGTACCCAAGACAGCTGCACTGATGGCCAAGAATGGAAAGAGAGCTGAACCCTAGGAAACCATAGACCAAGAGGAAATTGCCCTAATGGTTAAAAGATTCAACAAGTTCTTCAATAAGAACTATAAAAGAAAAAAGGGTGAAACCTCCAGAAGACATTCTGCTCCCTCCAAGTCAAGAGAAGATAGGCCACCCAAGAGAGTTGAGCATCAAAGGGTTTAATATCATAGAGCTGATAATCCCAGAACAGAAAGAGCTGATCAAAGAGCTAAGAACCTGTGTTGGAACTGCAGACAACCATGACATTTTGCAGTTGATTGTTCCTATGCACCAGTCAACAAGTATAGGAATGAGGGAGATAGAAAAGTCTTCTGAGAAAGAAGACATGAAAAGAAGAAAGCCATGTTAGCTACTGAGATTGCTGAGACAGTCAAGTCCAAGGAAGCAATAGACTCAGAGAGTAGTGAAGCTGACTACTCAAGTGACTCTGAGGAAGAGGCTATGATTTGCCTCATGGCTAAAGAACAAGATTAACCTGATCAAGAAGATGAGGTACACTCTAACTCATCTCATTCAGATTCAAGTGATAGTGATTGTGATACACACACTTCATCACCCACTGATCTTTATGATTGATTAGGCAAAATGATGAAAGATTTTGAATACATAAAATCCTCACACACAATTCTAAATGAGGAAAACAGCCAACTTAAAAGCCAAAACTCATAGCTGAGTAAAGAGTTGAGTACTCTGAGTCACATAGCTGATGAGAACACAAAGCTGAAGGTTGAGAATGCCAAGATCATAGCAGAGTTAGCTGCTATACAAAGGCATCCAAATCATTGGATGATCTTATCATGAGTAAAAAAGAATGTGGAGATAAGACAAGCATAAGATTTAATTCCTTTGTGCACAGTGAAACTCCAAGAGTGATTTTGGAAAAAGGATCTTCAAGTAATGATGCATCTCTATAGGTCCCAAGGGGTGTGAGTAAGGTTTAGAAGGGGGGGTTGAATAAACCTTAATAACTTTTCGATTTTAGTCCTTTTAAAATATTACAGAGTTAATTACACAGCTATGTCCTTGAGGGACAACTAAGTTAGTTAATCAACAGAGTTAGCCACTCAACAGACTCGATAGAGCTGTTGATAGAATTACTCAGCTGTTTATTCTAAACTTTAACTTGGCTGTGATGAGTTTTTCAGCGGAAGACTTAACACCCTTGAATTTGATATAGCTTTGTTTTAACACTTGATTTTAGCACTTAGTTATTTATCAGTTGGATAGCAAATTATCAACAGATATAAAATATGTGTCCAGGAATGTAAATATGCTGAAATGTAAATGACACAAGTAAATTTTATAGAGGTTCGAAGATGGGGTAATTCTTCTACTCCTCTCTTCTCCATCTCCTGGAGGAATCCACTAAGT